>JAOTQK010000002.1:7224017-7237529 GCA_025642025.1 Rhododendron ferrugineum
TTATTGAATCGTTAAGGCTCGTGAACAAGCTCGAGTTCGACACAAACTTGGGCAAGCTCGGTTCGAGTTCGGCTCGTAATAATTTTTATTGAGTTCGGCTCGAGCTCGAGTTCGCTAAAAACCTTAATGAACGAATCTGAACATTTTAATATTCGACTCGATTCGGCTCGTTTACAACCCTAATCTCTTCCCCATGCGTGCGCGTCTCCACGCGCATTTATCACTCATTCACTCTACTATTTCTTCCATGTTCATTCATTTCCTCTTTCCTCACTCACACACGCAACCCCTCTCCCTATCTCTAGTCTCTCACAGCTTCTAGCTAGTCCACTAGCTATTAACAGCTCCATCATCAGCTTTTTCTTTTATGTCTACTAGACTTCTAGTCAACTCTTTCTTCTATAATGTTTAAACTAATCTGTTTTTCAATGACTATTTTATTTTGTTTAAATTTACAATTACTACTTTAAAATACACAATTATCAATATAAATGCACAATTAACAGAGTTAATTAATATTTTTCATTTTATCTAAATTTAAAATTAATAGTGTTAATTAAGTAGTTAACAGTGTTAAATTACTGATTAACAGTGTATATTCATATTTAACAATGTTAATTTCTGTCTAAATTGATAATTTATTGCGTTAAGTTGATAATTAACACTGTTAATTAACATAATTTGTGTGTTAATTAACATAATTTGTTGGTAATCAGTATTTTAGAATTTTTAATTTCACTTCTCCGTATACAGCACATTCTTACTTTTCAATTCCTATATTTTTTCATGTTCAGTGTGACAAGACCTGGTGAGTGGGGGGCCCAACAATGGCTTGGGAGTTGACACATGAAAGATATATAGAGTATGAACGGAAAAAACGGAAAAAGCGGAAAAAGAGAGATGCTGCAAGTGGGGGGAGAAGAGAAAGAAGAAAAAGGGGGGGAAAAAGAGCAAGTGCGTGAGCTTATTTTTGGAGGACCTGATGGGGTATTGCACTTAGACGGCAAGGTATTGGTGGGCTACAAACTTCAAAAGTAGGACCGGCCCGTCATTTCTTCCAATTTTATTTACTTCCAATAACCTCCACTATCCCATGATCCCATGATGTGGAAGTTACAAAGGACACTTGTTATCACAAGAGAATGGTGGAAAATTTGGCTCATGCAAAACCGTGAGGTTCTTTGGCCTATAAATACAAGAACTCAAGAAGAAAAAATGGTTCACACACCAATCAAGCTCAACGCTTAACCAAAGTCTTCCCAGCGAAGCAACCATATTTACTTTTCTTGCATTCATTCAATTACTTCTTCAAGTAATTCGGGTTTTTACTTTTCCTTGTACCCAATTTTATTATTCCGACATAATAAAGTTCGTTTTTATTTTTCGTTGCTCTCTTTCCTACACGGTTAGGAAATAGCTAAGTCCACTTAGCTGTGGCAAAACCATGAACCATCAATGCAATCTAACCCTAAGGTTCGCAGCATATTCGCTCTTACGGTTACGAAGTCAGGAAAGGGACATCCAGTCCTTACGTTAGATGCGACAAATTTTGGCACGCCCGCACTCAGTCCTTGAGCCATTTTGTGATCGAACAGGTATCATCAATTCCTTTCGGGACGTGGATTCCATTAATAATTAATAGCTATCATACAAACAATGTTGTGACTCAACTCACCGAGACTATTTACCCTTAAGAGAATCTCACTCTAATAAATCAAGGCAACAACAATAAACATATATATATATATATATATCTATTAATTATCTTTGGATTAAGAGCATAAACATTCATAATAATCATGAGATTCTAATTGTCTAGTAAAATCAGTACAAAAACAATTACCTCAAAACAATCCGTTCAATACAAACAAAGTGTACTAGCACAATTAGTTGGAACTAGTTCCATTCCCCTTGTCTAGACAAATCTACTAAAATATTGTGCTACAGTCCTACCGATTGTGTGTCTAATTTCATCTAAGATTGTGAACTAAAAACTTATATTCCACAAGAACCGATAATCCAATCTTCCCTATGTAAGTTGTACTTTACACACTGAATTATCTACTATGTAGAATAAAAGGCACACATGCACAATACACAAAATATCATGCAAATATTGCACATAAAAGATTCTCATAAAAATGGAATAAAATTGATTAACATAACAATCTAATATTAATCCACTGCATAAAAGCATGACTTTTAGTATAAATTTCTAACAATGGCACCCTTATTCAAGTATTAACCCAAATGAACAGCAAACGCAAACCTCTAAGGTAACCAAAAACGTGAAATTTTCTATTGCAAATAGGCTGCCACACTGGCACGCACACGTGGTGCCCAATAGCCAATCACCCGCTACCAGCTAATTGAGCTGCAGATTGCGTCAGTAACCTTAGTCGGTGAACACACAAGTCTTTCATAAAACAGAGTAAAAGTTTCTGTCAAAAAAATTCTCTCTCTTCAACATATCATTTTCTCCTACTTTTTTTTTTTTACTCGATAGATGTCTAACCTAATCCAAAGGGAAAGGGGACGGGGATGGGGACAGGAACGAGGAAGGGGTACCGTTAAGCGGCATACAGGTGGGGCTAGCCCAAAAGACATCAACCACCACACCAAGCACTCGCGCTCCTGGTGAGAATCGAAACCTCACATTCCATGTGATAAAGGTGAAGATGTGCCGTTGGGCTACAAGGTCGTTGGCCTTTTCTCTCCTACTTTACTCTCTCCCTCTCCCCGCATATCTAAAACCCATTTTCCTCATTTCTTCATAAATCTCTTCTTTCATCATCTCTCAAGAACAAATCACCCTTTACAATAAGATTTTTTTGGCACGACCACATATAAGATTGAAGCACGTTGCTTATGCAAATGTGAACTAACTTCTTATGCATTTATTTTGTCAAGAACTTTATTTTTGTTTTTCCCTTTTGCTTCCTTTTTCTTTTATTAAAGTTCAAGGTAATTTGCTAATAAAAAATGGTGGATGATTTGTAAACAAAGAACGACAAGAAATAAATAGGAAACGGAGAATGACAACGAACAGAAGATATACGTGGAAAACCCTAAATGGACAAAAATTATGGAAAGAAATCAAACACTAAAAATAATATCGTGCGATTACAAACGACCTTAATTCCTAGTTAATTGAGAATCCTCTCAATTGACTGAAGTGTTTGATTGTCGATGCCTCAAATCCTCAAGCCATCCAAAATACTTTTAAAAATTCACCGAAAGTTGACTCATGTAGATGAATCTAGGTTTGTGTTAACTTCTTGGAGTTGTATTTGATGCTCAATGATCAATAAATCTTATTCGGACACCAAGAATCAATCAAACGAACCTCCTAAATGTTTCTCCTCACAGAACTATGTTTTTCGGCTGCTCTCACCAATATTGTTAGGTCAGACAATGAGTGAAAGCGAGTATTTATATGTCCAGCTTTTCGACCCAGTCGATCGATCGACTTTCAACGTCGGTCGACCGACTTCCCAAAATTCAGAACTCCCAAACTGGACAGTAGCACTCGTTGGATGCCCGATTGACTGCTCGGTTGACCAACTTTAATCTCGTAATTGCCTTTCCCAAAGTCTTTCATCACCTCGAACCAAACCCGTCTACTTTCAATTACAAGAATGAATCCTTCCTCTCTAATCTTATATACAGACTCACTATGCTTAAAGAAATGAAAAAAAGAAAGTTACACCTCGATTAAAATGGGATGCACATAAATGTGTGATTTTGTCAATGGAATTGCCAACCGAAAAAGGAACGCGGCTTTTTCGAGCTAACAAGAGACTTCATCCAAAGAATCACTTAGGCTGAGTTTGAAACTTGGAAAAGAGGAAAGAGAAAAATGTGATTAAGACAGAAATTTTGAAAAAAGATACTACTAAGTTTTTCTTTGTTTTGCTTTGTAAAGAGAAGGATATAACTTACTACTTTGTTTTACTATTTGAAAGAGAAAATGGGAAGAAAATAGTTGGCAGGAAAGGAGCTGGAATGAATGAGAAAGGGCTGTGATAGATACAATAACTGATTACCATATATATTAATCGTTTATTTCCAAACATGGGATTAATTATCCAACCATTGATATGAAGTCACCATATACCAACCATATTTGACAAATGACAATATACAGCTCCAGGGTTAGTCTCGTTGGTTGATGGATTTAATTCCCACAAAATGGACCGGTTCGATTACTGGGGTGAGCCCGCAAGAAAGTAATCGATGGTCAGGGGTGTTTGACCCGACTGAGGAGGGAATTAGTTGATATGCACGTATATAAGGTGGTTCGAACACCCCTGATCGTTGAAAAAAAAAAAATCCAACAGGGGTTGCAAGTGGACATTCTGGATTCTAGTAAACAATGAGAGAAAAGAAACTTACATTTATAAAAACTTTTACTTGGAAAAAGTCGACCATCTCGTGTGAACCCTCTAGCCTCTTGAAAATCTCTACGTGTTTGGTGCTCCGGATCCCTCTGCCATCATACATTAAACAAGTTCATATATGTTAGTGGAGTGGTCTGGAGTACCACACGTAGAGGTGCCTCTCACCAATAAACGAATATTTTTAAAACCGCTCCGATATTTGACCAGTTAAGTAGATGCCTTGAATTACTATAAAGAAATTAAAGAATTACTACTATATAGTGGTACCATACGTAGCGTTTCTGATCATTGTTGTGAGTCAGGAAAGGGCCCAAAATGGTTTAAAACTGGACCGAACTGGTTGGAAGAAAAAACTGGACGGGACCTTTGCCTGCAACCTTCTTTTTGCTAATGTCACTATATATTTATAGTTCGGGGGGTTCCAGGAACACCTAAAAAAAATCTAAAAAAACACCCCAAATCTCAATCTCATAGTTCCCGATCAAATTTTGATGATCCGAGCCGCTCAATGTGTTCAGAACGTGATTTTAAGGGTACCCGTAAGAAATCGGCAAAAAAAATTATCGGGAAAGGCTTGATTTGAGCAGTTTTTTATTGAACCGTTCAATAAAAAATTGTTCAAATCAAGCTCTTCCCGGTAATTTTTTATTGCTGATTTTTCACGAGTACCTTTAAAATCATGTTCAGATTATATTGAATGGCTCGGATCATTGAAATTCGATTTGGGGTGTTTTTTTAAGTGTCTCCGGAACCGCCCCATTGATAGTTTTATATCCTACTAAGTGGAACAAGTTTTGATTATATTGGCACCCCCCATTAAAGGCCCAAAGTCAATTTAGAATTTTAATATCGAAGTAAATTTATATTGGGCTTTGAGTTTGATTTTCTAACCTACGAGTTGTACTTTTATTTTAGTTTACGGAAATAAATTAAGACTTTCCATTCTATTAAGTTTGTACACTGAAATGAAAATTGTCTTGAAATTCAACACAAACACTGTCATGCCCTCGATTATCAACATAAATAACAATATCATTTGAAATATAAATCCTCACAATAGTACATACAATACCCCAAAATACAATACTGTTCCCGAATCCTCAAACTTGTCCACAATTACAACGTTTCAAATTAAGATATTTCAGTACAGTACAATACAGTTTATTTTACAAACATATAGATAGCTCCTGAAAATAATTTTTTAAAAATAAGACACCAGTCATGCACTCCATGCACTTTATGTCACTGCCCTTGTATTGTACTTGAAATGATAATAGGTTTGATCAAACATGAGCCCAGTAGAGAAATTTTTTTACAAACTAAATGAAAATGCGATGAGATATGCACCAAAATGAATAAGTTTTAATGAGCGAACACGAGCAACAAAGATTTACCACAATAGATAAACGGACATCGACTTCAATGTTCTAAACATCTTATCGGAATTCCTATTGATGCATATGTCAACTAGGAGCTGTACTAAACTCACATCAAGCTGGACAACCTACAACAGATTCTCAACCACTTCATTTACTTCATATGTGAACACTACAATCTATCTCGATTTCACATTATCGATTATCTAATCTCTTTCCCATAGAACTTTCATTTTTTATTACAAAATGATTTGTAAAAAACAAGACCAATACGGGTCAAGCTCCGTTGATTCGAGCTTGAATACCGGAATCCGTTGATTTGTGACCCAAATACTGGAAACTGTTGATTCGCATCAAGAATGCCGCAGGAATTTTATATCAAAAATCCTTTTTCCAAAACCAAAATCCATTCTTAAAAAACACTTCATGAAATCAATCATTTGTCCCTTCATCGATAAACAAACATCAATCCATGTATCATAATTCGCTGGTTTGAGGAATCGCACGTCGCATAACCGTCTGTTCTTTATATCATAAATCGCTGGTTAGCGGAATCGCACTCGCATAACCGTCTGTTCGTTTTCATCCCGGTCATTTCACCATTTCGGCTGTTCTACCGAAGGGTGATACTCGTAGTGTCCAATCTCGCTATATCCACATGTCAATTGATCATTCATAACTCAAAGCATTCCAAACAATCAATCATATCATAACGTCGGCTAATAATTAAATACACATCTTTTCCTCGTATGTCACAATACCCTAAAGAACGTACCAACCCGTAGCAACTTTATGACATACTACCCGCCAATAATGATACTTAGGACTCGTGGAACGAGCTCCGAAGGAATTCAATAGGATCAACGAGGCAAATCATGAGGATAGGAGTTACAACGTTACTCTTCGGATCACTAGACCGACTTACACCTACCAAATATATTCATCACAACACCTCGCATAGCCTATGGTACTCCTAAACAACCTTACGATATATCATTCGTCTACAACGATACCAAAATTATGTTTTACGAGTTTCTTGGGAACGAGAACGATCAATGAATCATTACAGAACAAGCAACCAAGCTTAGAGATGGTTTACAGGTGTTTAAGAGGTATTCGAAGATGATCGGGGGTCAAAACAGTCGAAACGTAAGCAACATAGGCAAAATTGCCCAGTAAGCCATGGGTATCGATACAACAATTGTATTATCGATACGGGGAGGTTATGACAGTTTCTGAAACTACTGGAATGCAGATTGGTAAATGTTATCGATACACAAAATCTTGTATCGATACGGGGACGTTACGGACAGCGATTTCTGCATATTTTCAAGAATGAAACCCCAACAACAACCAACAATCTAAACCACGATCAAGATGCGAAATCAACTCATAAACACATAATAAGTGCAAGAAATCTCTACCTCCACTCGAAGATTGAAGCCCACGTAATTCGAACAGGCCCTAGCTCTAAAACTTTGAAATCCACCGAGATACTCCGTTCCAAGCCCAAACCAATGAAACCCAAGTTTGACACGCGATTACAAGGCGGAGAGGAGGTTGATTGTCATGGGTTTTGAGTTTGGGGGGTGAGATTTTGGGTGGTGGAGAGAGAGAGAGAAAGAGAGAGGGGGAGAGGTCGGGAGATGAGAGAGGGGGAGATGAGGATTTTAATCCTCTACACACACACACACACACACACACATGTATATATACACACACACACACTAACACAAATATAAATTTGCACATACATCCATTTACTAACAATCTTATCACATTGACCCCAAATCAAATGAATTCAACAATTCTCACATTTTTCCTCACTTCTTTTCAATAATAAACCTTAAATGATTTTTCCGAAAATACGGGTCTCTACATCCTACCCTCCTTAAAGAAATTTTGTCCTCGAAATTTGCTAACCCAAATCCAACCGAGTCACCCATTGTAATGCCAAACCTCACTCCGTAACTTCATCCTCTCTTTTCCACGTAGACTTTTTCCTTATCCCAATTGCTCCACAAAACTCTCTCTAACGGTATGATCCTACCACTCAATACTCAGTCACGAACCTTTATCATTCGTATCAATTCCTCAAGTCCTAACTTTTGTACAAGAATCCTAGTTCTCACATACCTACATGACAATCTCACTGAAATCCAACTAATAGTACTTCCACGTTCTCCAAACTCCGAATTCCACTTTTTTTTTCACTCCCTGCGTTTCATTTTACCATATACCCCTCGAACTTCCTAGAAGAACATATTGAATTGTTTATAAAACTCAAATTCTAAACTCCAAGCTTCATCTTTCTCAATCTACATCAACCCACGAATCAATCCTTTACTCACCAACCCCAAGAACCTCGAATAACCTCCACTGGAACAAAGCTAACAGCCTAGAATCCTTAAACCATATAATGACTCATCACCCATTGCTCAGTTATACCCATTCACTCATCATAGTCAAACTCCTCACGCTTCAAACTTTTGATATCTCTCTCGACTTCAAGTATAAACACATCTCATAACTAATTCATTCTACTGATACCACTATTGATTGACATCAACACCACTCCCTTTTCGATCTCCAAATGGTCCCTTGCCTCATGGCACTCATTTCCCTCTCACAAGGACATAATTAACCTCCGTTGGTATATCAAAACAATTATAACACAACACTGCTAGCCATTACCTCCATTTCATATCTCTATCACCCACATAACTCTTATATCAACTCTATATAAACCTCAAATGCCTTTTCATCCATCTAATTCAAACATAATCACGGATCTAACACCACTCCACTTTCCTTAGTCAATTCAGAATCATTACTGATTTCTATTTTCGGAAATCCAAATTCACTTCTATGGACATACATTCTTTCTACACAACTCAACTCAATGCTACGCGACATTAAAACCGTTCTGGTAAACTCCCAAGTTCTCTATTTTCCTTATCACAAGCCATTAATAACTCTCAACTAAGGGTTGACAGACGTACTACTGATACCTTCCTTATCTAACTTTTTAACCATATCATACAAGAAGAGATAGCAAAGACACACGCCAGATTCTAACTACGAATCACCTCCTCGTACCCACACATCCATCAGCGTCTATTTTGTACAGTATATTAAGAACAAATTACACACATGGAGATTGCACATCAAGTCAAGCATGCATGTTAACGCCAAACAACAATAAATTTTGTACACGAAATATATCAACAAACTATCCGTATAAATTACTGACTTACACAACACCAGACTCATCCACGTATTAACAAACTCACTAAGTACCCTATACATCATAACTCCTGGCTTTAGCAAGCCCAACGGTAATCACATTCATCTCATTTCAATCTCACGATACATCTCATGTTTTCTGTTTTCCCATCAATCTCGAATACTCTCATTTAGTTATTCAAGTCAAGGTAGGTATTATATATACTCACAATCTTACACGTTACAGCAAATAGAATATACGTACCTTCAATACTAATAATTTATGTGTAACACCCAAGATGTTTAATTACGCTATTGATACTTTATTAAGGATAAGTTAATTTTAAATGTTAACTTATGTCGTATTAAGAGCTTACGTGTCCTCTATGTGCTATGTGATACACAAATTAGGTTCGCATTATGTCATGTTGTGGGCTGCCTGATCGGCGTGCCCTTCGAAGAGTCGCCACCCAGATTTTTGAGATGGATGATCCGTGAAACCAAGAACTCGTTTGAAAAAGACTTTTGGTCTAGCGAAAACTTCGAGACTTTGGGTTCGGGAGCCACGTTACGAATGGGGAAGGTTTTTCTTTAAAAAACACCTCACTCGCCCGGTAAAACTGGTCTCTACTAAGCATTTTCGAAAGGGGAAATTTTTAATATCTTTTGGAAAATCAAGCTCTTTAATGAAGCAAATAAAGGGGGAAAGGACACGAGGAGTATATCACATTAGCGTGCACGTGGTGCTCACTGTACAGAGATAGTAAAGATGATGCGGTGAAGAAAAGAAAAGCAAAGCTACCCAACAAACTGTCTGGACTACGGTCATCTTTCACGCGGCATACCATAATAAAGCGCACGACCTTATGATACGCCGTGCGTGGTACCTATCCTGTCATCAGGCTGTCATCAGTGTCCAGAACATCGCCCGGCATATTGTATATGACGTGCAACATCCTTCAGAAATATCAGAAGATGCATAGCCACTAGATCACCTTAGAACAGTACCATTCCTTCAAGCCATGAATATAAAACAACTTTTGATGCATTTGATCACTCGAGATGATCAAGAAAACCTTATTTATGAGGTAAAATATGGCTTGTAGATATGGTCTCATTCTAAAGACACTAACAACAGACATCCTAACAGCAGAAGTAGGCCCGACGAAGAATAACCATGATCCAGACAAACAACAGCTAATGAAAAGGCTGCGTGCGTGAACACGCTATGTCGTGCGACGCATCAAAGCGCCGCGCGACGTGGTTTGTCCAGCACAGGGGCTGTTTTGTTTTGTAAAAATTAATTTTTAGGCTAGAACTTAACCAAAAGGGGTTAAGTCTGACAGCAGAAGAGTCCCCTCAGGACCAGGACAGAGCCTAGCCCAAGGAAACTTGATTTTTATCTTTGATCTTGAGCTTGAATGAAAGCGGATGATGAAGAATGAAGACAGATGATGAAGGATATGAGTGGATGAGATCGGGTGAGAAAAGCTAGGTGTGAGCGTGAGTGGTTGTTGGGTATTTGGGTGGATGAATCTTCAAAGTTAGTAATAGACTAACTTTGATGATGAGGAGAAAAAGGGAGTAAAATGCTTAGAGAATGTCTTTTGGGAATGACATTCTCAAGGCTTGGAAGTAGAGAATGGGTGCAAAGATACGAAGAGAGAGAAAAGTTTTGAGATCAATGATCAAGGGCCCTTTTCTCTTGAGTGGAGGGTTGTATTTATAGGCAAGAGCCAATGATTTTGAAATTCAAATGGTGGAGGTATTTTCTGGGCGGGCCAGAAGTGCATTTTCGGCTGAGCCATTTTGCAGCTGTGGCTCAAATGGGCATGACCGACAGCTTTCTGAGCCAGTCAGAACTTTTCCTGAAATGTTGTGCGGTTGACCTCGGGGTGTCGCACAGTGTAATAAGTTTTGTTACACCGCGCGTTGCAGGTGTGTTTCGCGCGGTATTTCAGGTCTAGTACAGGGCTTTTGGGCTTTTCTGGGCATTTGGGCTATTTGGGTTATCTGGGCTGAGGGAATTATTTATTCAAGCTCGCAAATGTACCGTTTCCTTTATTTCATCATCGGGGCGTCCAAAGAACCTCCGAGGTTCGGATTGGGGTGTCTACACATGTATATTATTTATGTGTTATGTGCATCTATGTGACTAGAAATTTTATGTGAGGAATACTTGTAACTAGACAAAGTTATATATTGTGACACATAGAGTATTGTACACCACACCTCATAGGATTATTTTACCCTTAAAGTGAGATAAAAATCAGCCCCTCTCCTCCTCTCATACACGGTACTTCTCTCTCTCTCTCTCTCTCTCTCTCTCTCTCTCTCTCTCTCTCCCTCTCTCTCTCTCTCTATATATATATATATCCCCTCTCTCTCTCTCTCTCTCTCTCTCTCTCTTTCTCAAGAACTCTAGAAAATTCCATGATCTACTACTTCTATGGTTTCAATCTAAGGAGAAATCAAATATCTAGATTTTCAACCATGATCCAAACCTAGTGGTGGTGACTGGTGAGTTTTCTTGTATTGGCATGAATCTGTAAGTATGTGCATATATTCATGTAAGATTGCATATGCATCTTAGAGAATAAGGAACTTTGCTTGAGATTATGCAATAATATTGTTTATATGATGTATTTCTCTAAGTCTAGTTGGTAAAGAAGAGGGTTAAATCCTAGTTTTGATGAAAGACAGTTTGGGAAAAATCTGTCAAGAGATTTGCTGAATTTTTGTACCCTAAGCCACGAATTTTTAGACATAGTAAAACATCTCTGAATTTTACGAAATTTTTATGGGATGCTCCTGTACGAGTCTTCTATGTTGTGTAAAACTTTTGGGTTAAAATTCCTTAAAATGAAGTCTAGAAAAATCTCGCACTAGACTACACTCTGTTTTACTGCTACTGTAGAATCTCTGTTTTGACCTTTGATTTTTGGTGTGTTTGACCTAGTTTCTCATCTTGTTATTTTCTGCAACTTTTATGTGAGGTACCTATATGTGTCTAGTATATCATGTCCAAAAATTAAAGTACAACTTAAAGACAATAATTTTAAACAATTCGTTTACTAAGCTGCGTTCTGTTTCAGACTATGCTGAATTCTGCAGTCTTAGTCTTTGTTCTTTTAATTCAAGAGCATAGTTCTTGACCTCATTAATTCTTGACTAATTTTGATAGCATGTGCATATAAGTGATCTTTATGTGGTAAGAGTATTAGGACCTAATTCCGTATGGTTTGTTCTCAAGAATTCTTTAAGTGAATATACGTTGAGTTGTCATTTTAGGTATCATGCATATGCATATTTGTTTTTAGGAATTCTTTGTGTAAATGATATATGTGCATATAAAATATGTAGGATTTTTTGATCAAGCGAAGGATATAAGGGATACAAGTTGATGTTTAGTTGAAGTGCAAAGAAATGTGAGTAACCTCATACTTTTAAATGGGAAATTTTTATGAACTTCTTTTCTATGAAGTGTGGTTTGGTTTTCTTATGCTATGAAGTAATATGTCTACGTGATTTGAGTGTTATGTTATA
This sequence comes from Rhododendron ferrugineum, assembly GCA_025642025.1. NCBI lineage: Eukaryota > Viridiplantae > Streptophyta > Magnoliopsida > Ericales > Ericaceae > Rhododendron > Rhododendron ferrugineum. The sequence continues at coordinate 7,236,565 of JAOTQK010000002.1, forward strand.
ATGTGGAATGGTTCTCAATATATTTTCTAAGATGTTATATGGACAAAGATGTGTCTATTTTTGCAAAGTGATATATGTAATTAAGGTATACATGTTAGGGAAAGGTTATGAATGTTTATGTCAATGTATTTATAGTTTCATGTAGATTTTTGACGTATGAACACTCTGGACCAAATGGGTTGTACTCATTTTGCTTAAACTTGTTTATGATTACTTTTATTAATAGACCTCATAAATTTAACTAAAGTTTTCTTAATCGCTTTCGCAAATATTAATATTTTTTTTATTTAGAGCACTTTTTTCTTGAGCCCATTTGGTTATGTAAGAAAGCCTTGTTGGCCGGTCACAAGCTGTGATTCCCTTTTAAGGGGTCTAGAGATAGCGGGTCGTGACATTATGTGACTCGACGTCATTACAATTTGGCAATATCTCTTCACTAAATACTCTCGAATATCTCTATGCTAAAATTTAGACAGCAATACGAACCAATTGACAGACTTCTCCTTGAATATCCACAAGACTCTGAGGTCGCAAACAACGTGTCTATACTTTTCATTATATTCTAAGACCCCTACTGCCTCATCGCTTAAAAGTCAATTTCATTCACACCAAGAACTTCTAACTGTTCCGCTCACCGCAAGTTTCACAGCTCACAAATTTCTTTCTCCCAACTAAGCAGTCATACCGACACCAATATTCCTCAAAGACATTCACCACACTTACACTCAACCTCGATAATGACAATTTTCATTCACATCACCATCACTGCTATCACTATCACTATTATACCTTAGTCTCTCTCAAACGAACCTATCACCTCAATGGCATACCTCAACATGTCCTATACTGTCATTAGCCTAGTCTACATCCTCGAATACACATCGTACATGAAATTCCTATTTTCCTACCGATCCAATAATCAAGAAATAATAGGAACGAAGAATAAACGATGAACACCGGATATA
>JAOTQK010000002.1:7259388-7277742 GCA_025642025.1 Rhododendron ferrugineum
ATTTTTTCGTTTACTGTAACAATCAAATCACTAATTACAGGGGGATTGTGGGGAAGATCATCGACGTAATTACGAACTCAGTTAGCTTTTCCTAAAAACTTTTTGACAACAAGCTCAAAGAAGGGTGAAACAACAATATAAAACAATTACTAGTAATTGCCGGCGCCTAAAGGCACGGCGCAATGCTTTGTAAAAATAGCCTAAATGAAGACCCCACTTTTCAAAAATTTTGTATGTGGATACAACAGTTTTTTTTAACACCATCTCACCTGAGGTGAGTCCTTGATTTGTGTATGGTCCCACCTCATGCGAGAGGAGTATTACAATCTTGGCCGCTTGGAATTGCACTTGGCCGCTAGAAATTACTCTTGGCCGCATGAAATTGCACTTGGCCGCGTCAAATTACTCTGGGCCGAATATAATTACCCTTGGCTGCGCTGAATTGCAGTTGGACGCCATAAAATGCAATTGGCCGCGGATAATTGTGAGACCTTAAAAGGCTTAGTGGCGGCTGGGGGAGAGAAGGCTGGGGGAATTGAAAACCCTAACTTGGTAAGTAACTCATGCTTGTATTTTTGTGGATATTGATCCAAAAATCTATTATGTTCATGGATTGAGTTATTAAGGTCTCTAAAATCAATTGAGTTCAACTAATTAGAGCTATTCCTTGTTGCTTTTCTCTGGGAAAATGTTAATCTTTACTAGAAGCTAAAGGATTGAATGTTAGGGCTTGAACTTGGCAGCTAGGTTGCTATAAGTTGTGCTCCTGCAGGAATTTTACTGTGGAGACTGTAAATAATGGATGTTTTAAGTGCCAAAACCAAGTGGTTATTGCTGAAAATTTCTTGTAAGTGCTGAATAATAGCCTATAAGTGCTGAAACTGGAATTATGTTGCTGAAACTGGAAATAGGTGCAGGAAATATGATATAGAGGTGCTGAATCTGTTAATTGGTTGCTGGAAATTGCTGTTTGCATGCCGAAATTGCCTTTGTAATTGCTGGAAATCACTGATATGTGCAGGAATTATGGGCTAAATGCAGGAAAATGATAGTATATGCTGAAAATTGATTGTATGTGCTGAATTTCAATGAATAGATGCCTAAAACTGATCTTACTCGCTAGTAATGTGATCTAAAGTGTTGACACACTTGCTGGAACTGTTGAGAGTTAATTAAAGAGGGGTGTTGGAGCTAGTAGTAGCAATATTTGATATGATTATTCATCTCTTTTCTATGACTATTTGAGCTTTGTTCTCATATGTGTGGATTAAAATGCTAGGTTCGGAGGCGACAACGAGCACCGCGATTCCACGTCGGAAGTGAGCTTGTGTTGATTTTCCTTTTTGTTGGAGACCGAGGTGAGTGTTCGATTCATAGATGTTCTTCGATTGGATTGAACTTGTGATATTGAACTGTGACTTTGTGTCGATGAGCAATAACGGCTAATGGCCGGACTTAGTGTCGCGCTCCTGACTTCGTGTTGAATCAATGGCTTTATGCCAAAATTATGACTATGTGTCGAACTAGTGACTTTGTGTTGGATAAAGACTATGTGTCAGCTATTGAACAACATCCATGTTTCATTTACACTCCTGGAACTCATTTGGGTTCCAGTTTTGCAGGTATAGGTCGGTGTCCACTACAGGTCGCGTTTTGAGTTTTGTGACTCGCTCGAAGAGTGCGTGGTTGAGGCCTGTGGGAGTCTTTGTCTCCCGACCCGTAGATGATATTTGCCTAGTTTAGTTTTTTTTTTTTTGGATAATAGTTGGTATGTAAAGTTTATTTCTTGACAGACTTCCGCTGTAGTTTGTAAATGACAGTTATTTTGAGATGTAAATAAAATGTGGCTATTGAACTTCAGTTTCTAGTTATTCTTGGAATTGCTAGTAGTTGGTTGTCGTTGGGTGGTTGTTGCGTGTCGTATCGGGATAGGCTGATGAGGTGCAATTTGGGTGGTTGTTGCGTGTCGTATCGGGATAGGCTGATGAGGTGCAATTTCAGAACGAGGCGTGACATTTATTATTCATGTTTTCTAGTTAGGTGGAGTTCCACTAAGCAAAAGGTGAGTTTTGTCCTTATTCAAAAAAAAAATCGCGTTTATTAGTTTTGCGCCAAACTTTTGTGAATTATTGATTCCTCTCGTCGAGATGAATCGGAAAACCCAAAAATTTTTACTTTCACCCAAATATTTTGGGAAATATCCACTTTTTAGCTAAAAATGAGAAACGTCAAAGGGTTTTTTAGACTGGAAAAGCAGTAGAAGGGTCTGGAAGAGAAAAACTGAGAAAGGAAAAGATTTCTCTTTGGCAATAGGAGAAAGGGAAAGAGCTTTCCTATTAGAATTCCGCAGTACTTTTTTCCTTTCCTCCTGAAACCAGGAACCAAACAACCTAGAGGGGAAAATTCATATTTTCCTTTTCTTTTCCCAATTTTCTCCAAGTTCCAAACAGAGCCTTAAGAATACTCTTCATTTGTTGACGTATTTGCTCACGAGCATTGACTACGAATTGGATACAATTGTTACCACAAAACCTCCTTCATACATTTACAAATATTTGAGTGTTTTAATAAGATTGATTAATTCGCACCCTTTTATTTATTTATTTATTTATTGATCAGCTATCTTATGATGCTCGAAAGGGTCTGACTCCCAGTGTAGTAAGTAAGCGATGGAAGGTTCTAAAATCGAGTTGGTGTAGTAGTATTGACATCCTGCCGTACGGTAATTAAGCGTTGGGAGGTTCCCGATTCGAGTTGATGGAACAGTATCAAGAGTCTATCGACGCATCGCATAATAATTTGACTCACTACTCATTGAGGACACAATCGTTACTATGACCTACTGAAATCGTTATTGTGTTACACAATGGTTTCAATCCTAATTACACAATGAGTAACATTGAAGCAGACAAAGTTGAAGCCTTGAGGGCAGTGGCCACGCATACAAAGGATTTAAATGACGAGTTGAAGGAAAAAAAAAAAAAGTGAAACTAAAAAGATCGAAAAGGCACAAATGTGTTTTTTTATTTTTTTCATACAAAGAATATTTACACTGCCGGTGTATACTATAATTTAATCTTTGGTGTTAATTCCTGGTTCTTGGCTTCTATTTCTCCTGACTCTTAGCTGCTCTCCTGACTGTTTCTCCTGGCTCTTGGCTATTTTTCCTGGCTTCTCCTAGCTTATTCTCCTGGCTCCTAGCTTCTTTTGGCTTTTTCAAACTCAAATTAATAAACCTATTTGAGTTTGAGGATGAATGTTAATATAATATTATAGAATAATATATTACCATATTTTGTAGATTCTAATACTGCTCCACCAATTCGATTTTAGAACCTTTGCTTACTTCCTACACTGCGAAATCAATAAATAAATAAAAGGGTGCGAATTAATCAATCTTATTAAAACACTCAAAATATTTTTAAATGTACGAGGGAACCTTCGTCGTAGCTGAGTGTATCCAATTCATAGTCAATGCTCGTGAGCAACTTTTTTTTTTTGATAATCAAAACGGTGGGAGGGAGCAACTAACGTAGCAACTCTCCTTGGGCATGACCATAGGAACTCCCTACCCGCCAATGAAATGTCCAGTTCAAGCCATAGCTACCGTCCGAGAGGATGGGCTGTCACCACGGCACCACTTTAGTGCACAGCTGGTGAACTGGACATTCCTATATATACTTGCCACATTAGAGTACCGTAGAGAAGCCGGGTCCCGTGGGCATGTAATACTTGCCATACCTATATATACACACACCCAACTAAGCCCAAAAGTATGACTAAAGATACTCGTGAGCAAATACTCCATCTGATTTCTCATGTGACCTAAATGAGACACATACGAACTAATTCATTCATCTTGCAGATCACAAACATATGTAACTATTCACGCAAAAATCAACTTGATCGAACATTAATAGAGACTTCGTCAAATCAAATTTTGTTGCAAGAACAATAGATGGTAAGACAAAATAACATCATTCATCGTCCTGGTTTTCTACATAGATGACGTGCACATCGAGACTTGGGAAATAATCGGTTAGAATTGCCATTTATCGTATCATAAGAAATCGTCACGATGAGAAGATCTTGATTCTAAAAGAACGAGTCGGGGACAAATAGAAATAGCCGAACGGATCATATCAACCAAAACCAACAGTCATCACTACCAGACTCGTGCAAATTCCACTCTAATACTAGAATATGCAATATTCATACTTTCTAAGAGAAGCATTAGAGAAAGACCACCTTATTCTTTTTTTCTTTTTTGTAATGCAGGGTGTCCCGGGCCAGCTTCCGCGCACCTTGGACTATTCCCTACAGCCCCTCCCACAGTCGTTTCACACGCTTATGCATGGGGTGAGGTGGCCCCAAGAATTTGTTGGTAAGGAGAGTCGAACCTAAAACCTTAAGATGGAACAAATACCTAAGTCTCAAGCTAAGACCACTTGGCCAACCCCTTGGGTTTAGAGAAAGACCCTTTATAGCTATATTTTTTTTCCCAAAGCTACCACAGGGAAATACCTTCAGCAGAAAGGTGTGTATGGACTCAATATTGGATTAAATAAGTGTCAGTGTGTCACGTGTATTATGTTATTTCCTGTGTTGTTTCCTATGTCAACCTCAATACCAAATGCAGGAACATGACTAGGAAACCAAGCAGGTGACAACCAATTCAGTTGGGAGAAAACCCAGCAGCTATTCATCAGTGGAGTCACAATCGAATATCACTACCCCAGGTCCATTCAGTAATTGTACCAAGAGAACATATAAAATGCCCAAATGGACAGCCAGCTACAAATTCAATGTATATGATATCTTACATAACAAACTCCAGCAAAAGTTCTAATTCAAATCTTGTTGACTTATCCATCGGATAAGAAAAACTGCACGATGACAGATAGATAGCTCACCTTTCACGTCTTTTGAACGAAATCCGGAGGAAATATGTGCCACAAACATACACAGGCCAATCAATCCACATATACGTATAATATCTCAGGTCCTCCAGATAAATATGAAGTAGATAGAGACCATATTTGGGGTGGTTAAGGTAGCTTGAAACCAGTGCAGCTGCTGTTTCCTGAACTTAGACCGGCCATATCATATACTCCTACTAAAGCATTCAAAAAAGTATGGCAGCATGCAGAATATGAAGTTGACTTTTTCCCACAGGGCCAACGCTATTATAATTTATAAACCAAATTTAGTATTCGATCAGGTGGAGACAAAACATAAGCCTGTGAATGATAAGCATAGTTGAAATACGACAAGATCATTGAAAATGCTAAGTCAAGCACTAAGCCGAAATGGTTACTTTCACCTCAAGGTGACATTTTGGCCATCTGTAGCTAAAACCAGGTTCAGGAAAACAGGATAACGGACTTCTAAGCACCTATTTATCAGTATTTCTATGCTGTAATCAACAAATTTGAATTCTACGGCAAGCTTAATGATACTGAACTAATCTAGAAGGGAGACAATGAAGAACCTGACAATGCTGCATTCTGAAATCAAGAAAACTTATGCAGGAGAAATCTGGAATGTGGAACGTAAAATATTAAGGCATGGAATAACTTGCCAGTATGCTCGTGTCTTCTTCTGTCAAATAAGTATGCTCGGGTCTTCGACTCATTGACTCTTTCATCAAAGAAGTTTGAAGGCCAGAATAATTATTTCACTGCTTTCAGCTATATTTTCAAGTTCATTAACGAAGAAATAAGTCTACAGTTGCAAAACAACATAGCGTGACAAGTAGGCCGCAAATATTAAGTGGCCCGTAAGCAACAGAATTCCCAATGTAAAATTACGTGCAAATAATAAAGAGTACATGCTGAATAAATGGAATGCTACATAAAACCTCTAATATCTCTTTCTCATTAAGGACAAAAAAAATTGTAAAATGACTGGTCAAATTGTAATACCAAAAAAAACTACCAAATTGCAACACATACAAAGAAAAGAAATCACAACCAAACACCAGCAACTAGTTACGGATTAAGACAACATAGGACGTCATCATATCAGGCCTGTCAATGCATACTCCCCTCCCTGAACATAAAATTAGTTACCTGAGGAGGGCAGATTAGGCCACCACATACACGCACCATAACACTTTGTTTCCCCTAGCATGCTTTTCTTTTCTTTTTTCTATTAGGAAGGGTATATCTAAACCTACACGGTTATACTGAATGATCATCTGCAAAAGCAACTTGCTTCGCAAGAGGCATTATAAAATCATTCACCCTCAGCACCTACTCACCACCAAGGCATGTACTGTTAGGAAAATAAACACAGCCTTCACTTTTTATTTTGGTCATATTGCGGGCTTCTGTAGTATCAACTTATATTTTTTCCTTTTTTATTTCTCTTAATTAGTTAGATAATTAGTAATCACGTAGACAAAATCACCAAAGTCACTTCAAATGAAAACTTGGAGTTAACAACTGAATTATTGATGCTTGTTGCTGCATTTGACAAGTATGAGATGATCGTGACATCAGCAGCGGCAGCAACAAATATGAGGAGGATCCCTGCGTAGCGTTCTTACCCCACCATGGACTCCTATTTTCCAAAATTATGAAAGATTGTCATTATCACTTTCCATTAGATCTCATCCCCCAAACCATGTAAAAAATCCAGAGACTGCTTGGAGCTGAGTTTCAAATGCAGAATTTATACGGGATTTCAAAATTTTGGTGATCATGCTGAAGAAAGAATTCTGTAGAAGGAAGAACAATCTTTTCCTTATCTTCATTACATAAAATATCTTGTAATGACCCATCCAGGCTCGAATTGTATCCATTAGGAACAAATCTCAAGAGTTTGGCAGACTGACATCACAGCTGAAATTAATCTCAGAATCCTAAAAATACAATGCACAACAATAACACTTGCTTCCACTTTTTACTCTATAATTATTTTGGAAAATTCCATTCAGAAAATCTTCAACTGTGTGTTATATTTTATACATCAGCTTCAACATTAAATATACTTGGAGAAAATATACATCAGGAGAGAAAAAAATTACCAAGGCAGCAATATCATTTTCCCTGAACTTCGTACAAAATCAGTGCAAACCTGGAGCTATTCCACAATCAACCAGTTGTTTTCCATTGGTCCGTCACCCACGGTAGGGAATTCTGGCGAGAGGTGCCACTCTCCATCCACCAAGAACTTGATTTCATATCTTAACAAAATAAAAAAAAAATTGCTAGTTAACAAAGAGAAGGCAGAAGAAGAGGCTTGACAGGCTCCATTAGAGCGGTACCTTCCAGGTCTGAGCATTAACATTGTAGAAAACTTTGTGTAAGAACCAGTATACTCTGGTGACAGGTGCTCTCCTTGACTCCAGCCATCAAAGGTGCCCATTACTTGCACGCTCTGATACAAAATATCACAAGATTCTTTCAACGTGTAACCCCAAATATTTTTAAAATAACTTGAACTTAGTCATCTAGGGTATTTTCACATCAACAGATTGAAATAGACATAACAATTTCTTCCAGTACATTCTATGAGAAGCAGACTTACCTACATTTTCCCCTTCAAACTTCAACAAAAATAAATTCTCACCTATGCCTTTTATATAACAAAGAAATATATTGAAACGAATTTGAAGGAGCAACCAAATGTCACCAAGGTAGCATTGAATGAGAAGCATAGAAAGGTACAACTCAATTAGAAAGGTACAACTCAATTAAAGGTAAAAGTAAAATCAAATCTTTCACGAAGAAAATAAACAATTCTGTCAAAGAGACAAAGTCAAACGTGCTGAGTGGATGAAAGTTGAATCCCAAGGCAACTGGGAAAGCCATCAACATTATGGACTGACAAGATTTACTACTAAATCAATCCAGGTATTTCTTGTTTAGTTTAGATGCAAAGGCTAAAAATAGGTTGATAATTTTGTTAACCAAGTGTCATATTGCTGGACTTCAAGATAGTGGACTTTCCATGCTCGTGGAGATGCACCCCAGATATCAATAGTATTGTTGATCAGCGAACATTTATCGCAGTACCACAAGGACATAAAAATTGCAGTGCATTGGGATATCCATAAGTTAAGAGAAAACTGACATAGATGAAAACTGATACCTTCATCCTCATTAGCTTACCTCAGCCATGCCACACCAGAATAAGTGCACCTGCTTGGACTGTGCAGCCTCCACACCCTTTACGTGTTCCTTCAATTTATCATCAACAGCTTGACAAAAGAAAATGATACTAATAAGAAAACGACGAGCATAACATTTGAACAATTTTACAGCCACCAAACTATACTTCAAAATATCTTATGAAGATCCTGTGCGACCATGCTACATCAAGCAAACCATATTTTGGTTATGGATGGGAATCAAGAGAGACCCTTTATGCTTGAAGTACCACACACAGAGTTCCAAAGGAACAAACTAAAGAGCACATCCCTGATTATTACCCTCGAACTTCAGGTCAATCATAGAGAAGTAATCAAATGAAACCAAACCTTTTAACCGAGAAAGAAGGTGGGACTGAATGTACTTCCCATTGATCTTTCTTGAACCTGCTGGAATGCCATATTTAGTTATTTCTTCAGCCAGTGCAACCAAAGCCTGCCCATAAAGTAACTAAGTCCATGAGGTAAACAAAGGGGGAACAAAAAAAGCCTTGAAAAGTTTGTCTTGCATAGAACATAAACTACAACTGTTCCTGTGTATTACTCGACAAAGTAGTAACGGCTAACAAACAAGGGTTTTTAGGGTTTTAATTTCCCTCAAGGTAACTTTACTGCACTAGTTTCTGTCACATACTTGGCAAGCATATCCAGATACAGAAGTCATACGTGAGCAAGTAAGCTTCAATTAACAATTTCTTCAATGTCGAAGAACAAATCATGGGGACAGGCTTTTTTAAATGGTATGCTAAGAAGCATGGATACTTCTAAGGATGTGGCCGTGCGCGTTCCCAAAAAGACATGTTTCAAAGACTCGCAAACACAGGTCAGAAGCTCAATGCCATTATTTCCTTATCCAAAATTGGACATGCTTCGGAACCTTGGGAAATCTTTGTTACATGGAGACCTGAATCTCAAGTATCTGATCGCACAGGCAGGGGCATCCATTTGAGGACTTGAATCTCAACAGAATGTTACTCCGTAGAAAGTAACCACCGAAGCTGGAAGAATAGTGTACTTCGTCTCTGTCTTTGAAAACAAGTTGACTAGTTAGTTTTTTGTAAGTCAGGTCATTGAATGATCAAGATACCCATGTACGATTTATATTAGAACGTCAAACTATCACCCATTTCAATCACTGTTAATGGATGAGATCTTTTGCCCAGAACTCCTAACCTAGATGATAGATGGGTTTATCTTGATCATTTCACGATGAGACTAACTATGAGTTGTGGCTTGAGGATAAGCTACATTAATACTGATGGGGGAATGGAAACCAGTGATTGGGGTGATCCAGTAACATTCAATGTGGATAGAGTATTGTTTTCAGGAAACTCTTTGAGAGGAGAAATATGTTTACATGGAAACTCGCTAGAACAATATTCTAACAGAGTTTTCTTTGAAGCGAAATTAAAATGCCCAGTGCATGATACACTCTCTATTCTCACATAATCATTTCAACCACTTCTTCAAACAAATAACCTGCAACATTTGTCGCAAGAGTTTTCACCAGAATAACTATCATCATTCAAATTTTAAGTGCGATATTCACCCAATTGAACTCCATCTTCATTACTTTCTGTTTCCATAGTTTCTAGAACCATGCTTCACGCTTTCATTTTTTATTTCTGGTACTATTGGATAGTGTTAAAGCCAGAAAATTCTTGCTTCATGATAGTTGAAAACAAAAGGAACACTACGGCAATTGTTAAAATTACCGAATGCTCGGTCTTTTAAATTATAGAAGTAAGCTGAAACCAAGTTTTTGCAACTTTCTGAGACAGTCATCTAATCACTATCAACATGTTTTGAGGTGCTTACATGCAGAACCAAAACTGTTTTGTTCCTTGGTTACAGGAGACTATAGGAGAATCTCAGAAAGCCAAACTATAAGCTATATATGCTGATTTTACTGGATGAATGGAAATTATTCAAAATAGTTACAAGGATTTTGATTTTCATCCCTAGTAGACAAATGATACCGATGGACGATACCATATATATTGAATGTTCCCAAGAAAAGTTTAAATGGTCAAAAGAGTGAGATCCAAATGCTAACCACAGAGTACAGACCTGAATCTCCAGTTCCGAGACAGCAAGTTCAGTTTTGAAATTAGCCAGTGCACCCTCCTTTATATTCAACTGTGATAAACAATGAAAAAATCAATGTTACTAGGACATTTCCCAAACAGAATACCATACAAGACTATGCAGTATAATCTGCATTTCGAACGTCGACCAATAACATTATTTTGTAAATAAATTCTAACCAAATATGGCACATGATTCTTTGGAAAAGTCCTACCTAAAATTGATTGCATGAATTCATCATCCAGGTAAGGACAGAACTTTCAATCCAATAAGGTACAACAGTAATTGACATGCAATTAGAAGCCGTGCAATACGGCTCACCACGTAAAAGTTACTTCCATCTATTTATTTTTTTCATTCGAAATGCACGACCTGCTTCTTGTGGACCATTTGAATACTAATTAAAGTAGCGATTGCAACAGTGATTTAATCAGCCTTACGGCAGTCAAATTGCTCGTCAAGGCCTACATATCTCCTATTCAAAACATGAGGAACTTCATGAATTAGATTTTGCTAAGAAAAAAAAATACCCGAGTAAGAACAAGGACGATGATGTGATTAGAAATTGCCAAGGATTTTATAAACATTGGTTTTAATGATAAAGTTTGTTTTCACTGCTGATAAAACAATCCGACACGCATCCACCTTTTCCAAGGTGGCCATCAGTTCCCCTCGCCTATGTTCCACTCTCAAGCATCACGCATGAGCTTGTCCTGCCACTCAGACAGATTTTATGCCAGCGGAAATTCTGAAGCCAACTGATCAGGGTGCATTTTTGTTGTTTCATCTGTAATGTTCAAATTGTTGGTGAAATACACTGTGTGCCCCTACAACCTAGGACATCCAGAAAGGAGTCATCACCGCAATTAAACATTTCAAGCACATAAAACACATCCATTTAACTTTACATTAAGCTAACAGCATTTTTTAGTATCGAGTACAGAAAATGCAGATCGTGCAGTCAATTAATTATACGAAAGACATTGATGTGTCACAAACAAACTTCTAGGATACAATTTTCGCTAACCTGTCGCTTGAGGAATCGATTCTGTTGATTAGCTTCACTCAGTTTCTTGATAAGTTTTGCTCTTTCAGAATCAGCAAGCAAAGCCTTCAACTTCAACTGTGAGAGATATTCTCTATTAGCTCTGAAGAGTTGATGTGGTCGCTACCAGTCCATGTAAGACGTTTTGTATTTGTATTGTAAGCATCATATATGTAATCTAACCAACCTAGATACATTAAGTTACCTTAATGTAGTAAAATTGCATTAACAACATAGTGTCCAAGGGTATGACATGTGGACATGTAGTAATTAAGAACAGAGAAAGTTCATGTGTTCGCTCAAACCAGTCCATTTTAACTCTACATATAAACCAAATCAGCATATAGATTAACTTTATTTACTTTTGGCTCAAGTCATCTAAACAATAGCAGTTTATGGAACAAGGAAACAACAGCAGAAACAGCATAGAGAGAAAGCAAAATCATGTTCTTCAGGGAAGAGTATTTACAACTACAAGGTATTAAGGAATTCGTAGCAGAATGTAAAAGTAGAAAACAGTAAAGATTAATGAATATTCATGGTGACTGAAAGAAGACAAGAAATTGTTTCAAATCTAATCGTAGTTATGTAGACAGCAAAACTTTTCATTTGAGTTTAAACAACACGATTATGGGGACTCTGGCTTTAACATAACCGGAGGCAACACCAAGGTATTGAAAAACTATGCAACTGACCGATTTAAATTCCCAGAATCCATTTCAACCTACAGTTCTCCAGAACCATAGCCAAGCCTCACAATGTAAAGTTACACAGGTGATAAAATGATAGTACGAGCTTGAACTTGAAGTGTAATTTCCTCATCGAAAGGCTCAGATTCCAAGTTTGGATCAAGCATTAGGCAACATACCTTCTCATCATTGAGATGCCCAGAATCCAATATTGGACCTTATATAGGACCAAAGTCTAAGATCTTCATGTACGAGTGAAAGCAATTGGGTAATTCAAGCAACCAGTCAGTTGCTAATGCTCTTTACCATTGGCTCGTCACCATTATCATGAATCTCGTACATGTTAGGCATCTATTGGGTAATGAAATGTGACGTTGGCGTATTCATTGTATAGGGTGCACAACCTAGGCGAGGTAAAGGAACACTGCACAACAAATCATCTACTAGTCCCAGCATATTTTAATAAAGAAAACTACTTGTGTAGTTACGATTACGTAGGATGTAGAAAAGCATCAAAAGCAGGTGAATCTTAAAGCTAACCTCGTCACTGCTCAATGGATTTTCAAGAAGCTCTTCAGAAGAAGTCTTAGGAGCATCCTCATCATTGCTGGAGTAGTTTTCTGGTTCTGGTGATGAGGATTCCTTTTCCAGACTCAAAGGCATGGCAAATGTTCTCCAGGATATGCCGTGCTTAAAATTTCTCCCAGTGGAAGCTAATTTTGGATAAATTAACATTTTGGATTCCATTCTCAATCTCCATGCAGCCACATCACATTGAAAGTGACGAATACGTTCCAATTTTAACTTTCTCGATTGCCATGGAAATAACAATAAGTGGTTGTCAGGACAATAACTGCAAAGATCACAGGGAAAGTAATCGTATTAAGGGCAAGTGCTCAAAAAAATTGTATTTACTTAAGACATTGAACATGTAAGTTGAAACCAACAGCAATATCAATCGGATATTTTCACCAAGTGGAGAAAAGGTTAAGATGTTAGTGCATGAGTGGATCTACGAACGGTACTTCCAATTCAAGTTCTGTAACTATCCAGTTACAACTCCAGAATAAGTAGTTTTCCACCTATTTGCCTGAATGAGGGTTGACTAGAAACATGATAAGGGTGGATGACATACCAAATATCAAGAAACTACTCAAGTACCTGAAAAGCATACAATTGGCCTGCCTAACATAAAAACTTTAGTCTGCAAGGGAAAAAAAATGCTTTGCAAATATTATTTACCTCAATGTCTCCATAATATGACATTCCATGGCAAAGAACTACTGCCAAACAAGGGAAAACAAAACTTGAATATCAGAAGCCACACTCGTCACAGAGAAAACTTTGAATGATCATGGGCTTGCATTAAACGCTTTAAAGAACATATGGAGTGCATGCATAAAAAGTTAAATTGGCACTAAACCAGCCTCTGACAAACAAAAAACTCACCCCACATGGGCTTGAACTCTTACTGTCATTGCACTAAACCACAAAGAAACACATGTACAGGCTAAACAAAAGCCTTCAAAGTGAACAGCAGAACGGCCTCATACCGGACAAACATGTACTCAGGCGCCCTTTGTGGCAGAAGAATGGTGACCACAAACAGCAATTCTTAAAACCCACTGAATAACATTCACATTTGTCCCCCAGAAGTAGTATATATGCTGCAATCAATTTTACTCCTAATAACCAAGGTTTGGGGGACGCAGGATTCTAGTCCTTATAAGAGGATCCAGGGACGGGCGCAGAATTCCAAGGTTGGGAGGACAAATATTAATTTTTTTTATAACGTGCTAGAGGTGACATTAATTGTGTCAGTTCAAACTGTAAGAATACTACCAAAAAGATTATCATGTGATCAACCTACACTGAAAATAATTATGTGAATGAACTTAAATATCAACGCATACAATGAATCTAACAATAATTGCATGCAACAAATTAACACGAGGTTAATGTATCCAAATGCATATTCTCTTTTTGAGGATAACAGGTGTCCAACTTACGCGCACCTCTACAAATCCTGTGGGACAAATCCCATCGCCCACTTGCGGGGGTCCCAATTAAAGTCGGCAAAGCTCTGTACGGTATGGTACGGTATCGTACAATGGTATTTTTGGGATACAGGCCAAATACCAGGTTAGGGTTAGAATAGAGTAGGTATAAATACTGTGTGTTGTAAATCCTATTTAGTACTGTGATAATAAGAACAGCACCCGGTATTGGAGAACCACGTATATCTCTGTCTTGATTTCTTTACTGTTTTATACTCGTAAATCATGCGTGTGTGTCGATCCTAACAGAATTGACCCAATGATTAGTCAGGGTGCACAAAAGCTGACCCGGATAATTGAGTTATCAAAAAATATACGGTATATACTCTTCGAGGGCGTGTGTGGGTGTGTGTGTGAGAGAGAGAGAGAGAGAGAGAGGCACATACCAGCAGTGAAGCAAAGGAAGGTCTCGAACTGCTACGACTCTTCGCATAGACTAACATGCTTCTGTGTGCGTCAATCGAGTTTTTCTGTGGCAGAGAAGAAGCGCTATCAGCACGCCAACACGTGTTCCGATCTTACTCGGCCACGTGGGAATGCCGGAGCGGCTGGATTTCCCCGCCGAGAACAAAATCCAATAAAACGCACGTGATAAACGCCTGAAAATCAAGATAACATAAAATAAAAATAAATAAATAAAACCGCCTGAAAATCTGATATACTAGTAATTGTTTTTGGAAAACCTATTCAAAGCCTAGGGTACCGTTATGTGATGCTCCAAGCTCTTTCTTAACCATGCATTGGTGTTGTTCACATTGTGGCAAAAACCACAAAAAAGTATGGTTGAGAAAAAAACTTGGGGCACCGGCACGTACGTAGTACCCCATAAATACTTATTTTCTAAAATAAAAGTTATATATATATTATAAGAGAATGACTTATTTCGTAAAATAAAAAATAAATATTTAAAAAATAAAAACCTTAATGAAACGTAGCCTAAGTAATTACTCTTGTTTTTTGAGATTGGAACCCATTTTCGTTTGAGAAACTAGTCTTCTAATTATAGGGGTCTTTTTGTTAAGATCAAGCGCTTACCATCTTACAAAACCCCGTAGGTAGTGATAAAGGTGCAATTTTATTTTCTTATACTATTGCGTAGCAGGCCTTAAACATCACAGTTCGATCCGCATGGGCAAAATGCTGGCTCGCGACTAACAATACCCCCACACTTACCCACAAGCAGCATGTCATCCAGGGGAGTTGAACCTGTGACCTTGGCTACCAATTGTTAAGATCAAGCGCTTACCATCTTACCAAAACCCACATGTTGTGATAAATGTGCAACTTTATTTTCTTACATTAAAATGTAGCAGGCCCCAAGCGCTACGGTTCGACCCGCGTGGGCAGGATGCTAGCCCGTGTGATTAAGTTCTCATTTTCTTTTCACTGTGAGTCTCTTTTTCCCATTTTTGTTTTATCATGTTTATAGCTTTTTGGTGTTTGCCCCCCTCACCCTAGACCGAATTCACTTACGATGTATTTTCGATTTTTGAGTTGAGAAAACAAAAGCCATAAGTAGGTGGAGAGGAGCTTTTTGACTTTTTATTTTTTATTTTTTCTATTTTGGTTAATATATAAAACTTACTTGGTTGTAGTCCATCTGTAGTTTTGGGAGTTTATTGGTATGCTTATATTTGGTTGGAGTCCATCTGATTGTCTGAATACTTATTGTCTTTGTCTTTTTTTTTTTGATAGGCAATAAAATTTTATTAAGAAACTTGACAAATGGTACATCAAGGCTTTGTTTGTTTCGATGTAAAATGTTTTATAATATAAAATATTTTTCATGTAAAATATTTTTTTAGAAAATAAATTTCAAACTTTTATTTTCCATTGTTAAGTTAGCACTTGAAAAATATTTTCAGAAATCAACAAAATAGTATAGAGAGAGAGTTTGAGGCTTAAACAATTGAGAGATCTAAGAATATTGGAAATGAACGTGGGTCAAGACTGATATCTAGGAAATTGAGCAGTGAGAATTGCAGTAGAAGGCAGCAGGCTCATTTCGAAAAATAACTTACGGAAGATTTATGGGTAAGGCCCCGTTCTGTTTTTTTTTTAAACCTTCTTTTTCAAAAAGAAGGTAATTTCAAGCTCAAATATAATAAAAATGAAAATTAATTTTTTAATTTTTTTGCACCGTTTAAAAGATCTCAATGAGATCTATCAAACAAGATCCATATTGGTAGAAAAATTATTTGCGTAAACACATGATTTTTTACCTTGAAATTACCTTCCTTTTCTAAAAGTTCTTTTTTTAAGAAACCAGAACACCCCCTAAGTCATTTTCATCCAATTAATGAAAAATGTTTTACATGTAAAATATTTTCTTCATTTTTTACACAATCAAACACCAAAAAATAGGTAAAACATTTTACAAAAAAATATTTTACGTTGAAACAAACGGAGCCTAAGTTGGAGGAAAGGAATCCAATAAAAAGTTGGATGAAAATCTACTGGAACAAATCCCAAAACACCCTATGGGCCTCAAAATGCCCTGATTTATACAATAAAGCTCAAAATACCACAAAGGCCAAAAGCCCAGATAAAGCCAAATCCAAGGCAAGGCCCAAAAGGGCCAAACCTAACCCTAGAACCCAAACACCTATACAGCTCCGGACCAGATCGCCGCTACCACCCTTGGCCGTCGCCGCTGCCACAGCCACCCAACCAGACCATGACTCAACAACTTACGCCATCACGACACCCACAAACAACCGGATCCCTCAAGATGCCGCCAGGAAACCGTCGATTTGGCCCTCACAAACGGCTGGGAGACCGACAACCAAGCTTCCATACGCCGCCGAGTCGAAATCAACCACCATCGAGTAAGAACTGACCAGCACCGCCACCCGACGCTACCAACCACAGAACTGCAAACGTCCATCCACCACGAGGTCACCGCCTTGCCGTTAGGCATGAGACTGAACTATACCTTGGAGCACAGCCGACATGGAGACCTCGCGAACCACCTCCACCAACCACCACCACACCTAACCATTAGGACAAACCAGTAACCCCAGATGTGGTTACCGGCGGGCAAAACGGTGGCCGGAGAAGACGAACAAGGCAGCAAGCAAACCAAGAAGGAAACGGATCCGCAAAACTTTAGCCTAAAACTTGCATCCACGGTACAAGGACAACATATGGTCCCACATGTTCTCTAGAAGCTTTCCCGTTTGTCAGGTGCAACTAATATTACCAAATTTATGGTACCATCTAATACCACTTGAAAATTGTAGTACTCCCTCCGTCCCTAAATAAGTGTCCGGCGCGCAAACCTAGGCCTTTAAAAAAATGCATTTGTTTCGTTTAAAAAATCAAATTTTTTTCACAAATCAATAGATAGTAATGGGTTCTATTATATTGTGCAAAAAAATTAGATTTTTTAAAGAAAAACATGCATCTTTTGTAAGGCCTAATTTTGCGTGTCGGACACTTATTTAGGGACGGAGGGAGTATTAAACTAATCCGGACCTACTAATACCGCTGCCAAGCGCGGTGGGCTTTTTGGTCTTTTTTTATTGTCATTATTCAAAAAAAATCGCGTTTGTTAGTTTTGCGTATAACTGACGAATCAATAATCCACAAAATTGACAAACACGAATTTTTTTTTGAATAAGAACAAAATAAACGTTTTTGGGGTGAAACAAAAATACAAAAAACTCCAGGTTACTATGTATGTTCATCAATAAATACTGTATTTTTAGCTCCGCCAGAAGACTATATAGAGATTTAAACTCAAGTCCTATTGAGCGAAAAAGTTAGGAAATTGATTTTGGCACTTCAGTTTTAGCCACTACCACTCTACTTTTGTGTCTTAATCATGTGAGATTACAAAATAAAAAGCGGAGTGCCAAAATCACATTTCAAAAGTTATAAGTCCTTATCCTTTAAACCAACCAATAGGTGGTAATTAGGCCTGCCAACGGACCATCTGATCCGAAAAATCCTATCCGAATCCGATAACGTCGATCTGATAATCCGAATTCGGTAATCCAAATACGGATCGGATTAAATCCGTCATCAATCCGATCCGAACTTTATTTATTTAATTTAAAAAAAAACAGTAAAATTTTTATTTTAAAAAAAATGTTTAAGAAGTTGTATTTTTATTTTAAAATTTTTAATTTTTTTTGCTAAAATTTTTGAAGTAAAAAAGTTTTCGGATTCGGATTACCACTGTCGAATTCGGATCGAATCCGGTCCATTGACTAACCTTATGGTAATGTTTAGATGTTGGTCGGGGAGGGTATTTCAGACCACTACAAAGCTAATATTATTTTTCCTTGATTCTTCTATTTTTGTGACTTTATCTAG
>JAOTQK010000002.1:7369151-7380366 GCA_025642025.1 Rhododendron ferrugineum
CTCTTCTCACAAGGACAGAAACTCAAGTTCAGATTGATTCTTAAACAACCACAAGAAGAAGAAGAAGAAGAAGAAGAAGAAGAAGAAGAAGAAGAAGACAATATTATTATTATTTTTGTTTTTGTTGTGAAGAAAAGCTGTCCATTGGAATTTACTACTCTGAGATGCAAACCTTGTTTTGTTTTGTCTTTTCTAATTGTATGTTAAAATATGAGTTGGGAAGGTTGTATCTATTAGATTGAATCTGATGAAATAAGTTAAGAGTTCTCGTTCATTCATGCTCAAAATAATAAAAGACCAGTATAGTTCAAAAGAATACGTAACATATACCGGGACTCCGGGAGGCAAACCAATGATCATTTGGCAAGGCTAGGAGCTGAGCAGAATGAAGACTAAGTGGCTTCGATGGATAAACCACTCTGGCTTGGCTTAGGGAATTCTGGATTCGGGCTCTCCTTAATTTAAGGCAACTCCTTGATTGGTCTGTAGTAATTCAACTATGCTCGCACATCTGATGCATAACATTTCGATCGTTTAGTTTTATAATATTTCGAAGTACCAAAAAAAAAAAATAGTAACATTACGGGAGTGTTTGGGAGTCAATAATTTTTTCGATAATGATTTTTGAATTCTAGTATATATATTTTGAATCAGAAATTTGGAAAAATACTTAGATCATATGTGCATAATAGATTTTTTTTTTGTGGTAAGTGTGCATAATAGATTTTAATCTTTCTTTGTAATCAGAATTGAAAAAGCTCATATTTGATGATTTTTACATTCTGTATTTTTCAGACGGCATTTTGGTATATATATAAAGAAAACGAAAAACCAGGGTGCAGCCCCTATAAAAATGATAAGATTCTTAGTGAAGTTGGTTTTCTTTGCCCTCCCTCCACAATGGAGGCGGATGTTCGAGCCCCACGGGAGGCAACTTTGGGATTCAAGGCTATGGACAGCCTATGGATCCTCTATTGACTTACATACTAACACCCCGCTAACCCCATCGCTGATGTATAGAATATTGACAAAAAAAGAAGAAAAAAGAAGAGGCATGCTGTTTACGATCGCCCTCAAGATAGAAGGATTTCAACACAGTGCCATCAAAGGGGAGAAAATCTTTTTCACGGCTTTTGGACGGTCCGGATGTTAATGAAACTTTTCTAGGAAAAAGTTAAACTCTTCCCCGGAAAAGTTTCATTTATATCCGAACCGTCCAAAGCCGAAACGGACCGCCGAGATCGTGCGGAGCCATGAATAACTTCTTCACGGTGAATAAGTTTCTGACTCTTTATGGGTTAGATGGGTTCATTCATATATCATAAAAGGATGTGTCTTTGGCAGATGTGTTTGCCTCAAGACTCTTCTTGGACCATCAGAAAACTTTTTAAGCTTAGAGAGGTAATGCAGGCCCTCATCAAGTATGTGATTGGAAATGGGAACACTACTTTTCTTTGGCTAGATTACTGGCATGATGTAGGACCTCTCTATAAGGTTTTTGGTGAAAGCATAGTTTATAATGTGGGTAGCTCTCTTCTGGCCAAGGTTTCATCTATAATTCAAATGGAGAGTAAGGTTTCATCTATAATTCAAATGGAGAGTGGTGCTGGCCTAGACAAAGAAATAGGGTCATTATGCAACTTATGAGGAGTACCCCTTAAATCCTCAGGCCTAACACAGGTGTCGATGATTCTGTGATCTGGATTCTTGCCTCAACATGTATGTTCTCTGTTAAAACTGCTTGGGAGACTCTTAGAACTCCTCTCCCTAAAGTTCTGTTGGCTCCAGTTGTTTGGTTCAAGCAAGGTATTCCTAGATGGGCTTTTATTATGTGACTTGTTTGTTGGAGTCGACTTTCGACAAAGGATAGACTTCTTTCTTGGGAAATGACGGTGGATCCCCTATGTGTTCTATGTTCTAATGTGCATGAGTCCCATAAGCATCCTTTTTTTTTTTTTATTGTTCTTTCGCAGCATGCATTTGGGGTAAAGTTCTTCATATGTTTAGCATTTCTAAAAATCCAACAGAATGGGGGCTAGAAATAGGTTGGGCTATTCAGCACCTCAAGAAGAAAGGTCTTTTATCTGCCCTCTACAAGTTAGCAATGGCGGGTACAATGTACTACATTTGGAAGGCGAGGAATGACATTGTTTTTGGCAACAAGCAATACACTTCGGATGCCATTTATGATATTATTGTCAAGGGTGTGCGGGATAGGGCATCTTCTTGGCGGAATTATGGTCGTAGCCATGTTAATAGAGCTTTGTGTAGAGCTTGGAACATTTCAGAACATATTTTGTAACTAGCTGTAGATAGGCTCTTGTTTTTAGTTTGTTGGTGTTCCTGTCTTGTTTCCAGTAGGTAGCTGGACTTTTTCCGGGGTATGCCCCTTATTTCTTGTATTCTTGTCTCTTTTTGGTAATAAAATCTCTCTTTACCAAAAAGTTTATCTCCAAAGGGAAATAGTAGTACAATGAATAATCAAGGCAATGTTAAAATTAGCAGGAATTTATGTCTCACAACTAGGGGCGTAAACGAGTCAAGCCGAGCTTTGTAGTGTTCGAGCTCGGCTCAGTTGTAAACGAAATGAGCCCCGGCCAATTTACTTAACAAGTTGAGCCTATATAAACGAGCCGAGCCAAAAAACCTGCTTCATTATCGATATCTGCAGATAGAACTTGCTAAACATCATCTCAACTGGATGTCTGATTGCTGGTGATTGCAAACGGTTGAGGCACCGGTTTGAGTAATCTCTCCAATTTTGGATAATAATGACAAGAATGTTATGCAGAAGAATGCCTAAACATATATCTAGTAAAGAGTTCATGGCTGTTGCTGGAGTCTTTCTGGCTCTTAAAAAATGGGATTGACATCAAGTTGCCTCAGTAACTGAGGAATCAATCTCACTCTCTCTCATGATTGATCATGTGTCGTTTGCTTAAACTAATCGTCTGATGCGACAAAAGGAAATCTCATCGACCCAAAGAACTATCTTGGTTGTGGAGGAGCGGGCTGCGAAGGGATATGGGATTCCTCTGCTGGTGTTGTCGGCGGTGGATGGATGATTGTCCTCTCTATGGAGAAACCGTTAGATACTCCAAAGCTTATGGAATTCATGTATTCCGATGAATTGTTCTCTATGATCAACGCATCCTCCAGCTCTCGGACAATGTCAACCATGCATGGTCTATTGGCAGAGAAGTTCTCGATACATGCTAGTGCCACCTCCACCACTCTCCACATGGCCTCTGCGTGGTACCCTCCCTTTATGCTAGGATCCACGATTTCGTCAATCCTCGAGTTTCTTATAAATGGTTTTGCCTGTATACAGAAGGTGCTTCGTTATCAATTGTGTTCCTCTGTAGAGATTAAAGAACTACATAGTGTTTATGCACAATTTCAAGGGAAAAAAAATATGAATCTGAAATTCCAAGAATGAGTAGCTTATAGAGACATGTTGGGACTTAGTTTCCTTAAATATGTACAGTAGTGTAGTTTCTACCGAGTATTTTGTCAGTTTGAGTGCATGCTAGGCCAGGACCAGAGTAGGAAGAAGTATTGGATGTAACGTCCTCGACTATTTCATAGTGCAAACTACTGACTTGCATCAACTCAATTTCCGTGGATGTAACTACAATATATATATCAGAGTGTTGTTTTCTCTAGGAGATGAACAGGCAAGAATGGGATATGCATGTCCCGCCAGCTAACCAATTGTTTGTTGACTTTTGATTTTTGTGGTGACAAAGCCCTTAGCTCGTGGCCTCTAAGGACATGGGAAAGTTATGCAGCAAAAGTTCAAGAGTAGAAAAACTTGAATTAAGGTGTGGAAGAATGCATGCTTCAGAGGTCCTGAGTTGTGGCATGTAAAAAGAAACATTTGAGTGGCAACTGCATGGTAGGTAGATCGTAGAAGCATAAACCAGTCCTTACCCATTCGACCAAGCTCCACTCATTCCGTGGCCTGTGGTTGTTGAGAGGCTCTCGTCCGGTTATCATTTCAAGCAGAACAATACCAAAGCTGAAGACGTCACTCTTTGCCGATAAATGATGGGTAGAATAGTACCTGAACAATTTTTAGGGCAAAAATTAGTTTTTTCTTTATGTGTGGTTAAAATAGTAAATCCACATCCTGTTTAGTCAACAAGAGTTAAAGAACAGGATGGAAGTTGAAATGATGTATCAAAGAAGGCATCCATACTCTGGATCCAAGTATCCGGCTGTCCCTCTTACTTCCAGAGAAACACCACTATCCCCTTCTTGAGGGGCATATTTTGAAAAACCAAAGTCTGCCACCTTGGCGCACATGCTTTGATCTAGGAGTATGTTACTCGATTTCACATCCCGATGTATGACACAGCGCCCAGCAAACGTGTGAAGATACGTCAAACCTGAAAAGTGAAACTGCTTAGAAGAAGAGATCAATAACAAAAACCACGAATGGTACAAACTCCGTGCTACTTGCCTCGAGCAGCACCATGAGCGATAGATAGTCTAGTTGGCCAGTCCAGAGTTCTTCGTTTTGCCGCTTCCCCTGTTGAAAAATTGGTGAAAGGTTATGTAGGCATTAAGAAAGATGTACTTAGAGAACTATAGACTTAAGACAAGACGTACCATAAAGGCAATCCTGCAGGGAGCCATTGGACATGAAGGGATACACGAGAATTTGTTGGTCATTTTCACAACAGTAGCCCAGGAGTGGAACCAAATTTCCATGCCGAATTGCTGAGAGAAGATTTAGCTGTAGAGAGTATTGATAACAAGTTAACTAGGTGTCAGTTGGCTTACATGTGAAACAGGTAAAACTCATACACGTATCTCGGTTTAACTGACTGCAATCATGGAAATAATCATTTATACAGTAGTCTACCTCATTATCGAATTCACGAGTTCCTTGAGTTGAAGTGGCTGAACGGACTTTTACCGCCACTTCCTGACCATCGGGTAGAGTACCTCGATAGACAGCTCCAAAACCTCCTTCACCTATCAAAGTTTTGTAGTTTTGTGTGGCTGCTTCAATAGATTCCAGAGTAAAGTTCTCTATGGATATTGACTTCACAAAAAGATCATCAATGCTGGGCAAGGAGAATATTAAATCTGCAAATTTAGGAGAAGTTCATTGCGAAACCATTTTCTCCATTAAACACACAGACTAGAAAAATAAATGAACTCATAGAAATATCAGAACCCAATGACTGAGTAAGCTAACAATAATCGATGTATTCGGTCAATCGTTGATGGAAATTACAGTTACGAGATTGTCAACTACCAATAAGATAAATAAGAGTTTGAATTGAAGTCACCATGGACATAATTAGGAAGTTCTGGAGGGAAGGAGAAACTAGTGCACTCACTCTTCGGCATTGGATGACTTTCGCTGTTGAATTTTCTCTTTTTTCTGTAAAAGCAAATAACGAAAATTGCAACTGCAACGGCGAGTAATGAACATCCACCTGCAACTGCGCCAATGACTCTTTGATGAACTGCATGTGAGGATCCTTGACTGCCACATATCCCATCACTGAAACAAACGATGACTTGAACTAATAACAAGAATACTAGTACTAACAACAATAACATAATAATAGGCTTAAATTAACATACTCTGTGGTAAGTGTTGAACTGTTGAGGCTGGCAGGAAGCTGTTGACTAAAATGAGGATTGCATCCAAAGTACCTGAGGTAGCCCATAAGATATTGAGTTTGGTGCAGTGTGGACAAGGACATTCTTTTTCCCTCCTTTCTATTGCAGGAGTTTAGAACAAGACACCGGTAAAGTCCTGCTAGTTCATATATAACGACAACAAAATCAATTAATGCAATTCCCTTACAGTGTTTTCAAATATGGAAGGGAGATAAGAGATCCTGGAATATTCCCCATAAGATCATTGTGGCTCAAATCCCTGATACAGACAATGCAAAAGAAGCAACAGTCAAAACATGAAGTCAACTCATGGACATTACCTATATCATGGAGATGAGTTGTATGTGGAAAATGTGGAGGAAAAAAATTCGTGAAATGTGAAATTGTCGAGCATATATGCTTTTTGGTAACTCGGGTTTTGATAGATGACGTCCGCAATGTTGAATTTGGCTACCCTTAACTATAATGCAAGGAAGGATTTGGCTTTTTGCTTATATAGACCTAAGATGCACAGAAACATATAACAGCCTCATGTATCCGTGTTGGACACGAGACGATACTCTTTGACACATGTCAAACAAGCCAAAAAAGATGTCCAAAATTTTATGATGTTTTTTTTAATCGGACATTGTGGACGCTCTAGGATACATTGAGACACTCTTGGGACACGTTAAGGAGACAATAGGAGGTTATAATATAATTTTTAGAACTTGGCCCAGAGTTAAAATTTCCATGGATGTTTAGTTATTGAAGACTTATGATGACAGTTGATTTGTATCTTCACAATGTTAACACCATTTGTGGTTTTTATCTTAATTTGATAGAAATACTATTTTTGATCGTTTATATGACTTTGCAAGATACATGAATAAAGCAGAGATATATATATTTTATTTGACGTGTCCTCAAGGTGTCCATGTTTTAATTTTTACAGATGTCGTGTTTGGGTATCTCTGTTGTGTCTCGTGTCTGTATCCGTGCTTCTTAGACATAGACCACAGACAAGGCATGGCTGAATGTAATGTTTTGAACCCTGACATTACAAAAGGGTTTAGAAATTCTCTCTATTCGATAGTCATCTTACGGAGCTCATTAAGGTTTGGATCGTTGGGAACTTTTGGTCTACTTTGTTGGGATGAAATTAAAGCAGCAATAAGGAAAACTTGAACTACTCACTCTCTATATACGTTTAACTGAGTTAGCCGCATCCAAATACCTTACCTAATAGATGGTGTAAAAGTAAAACTTAAGATGAACAAAAACTTTGAATTGGTTTTACTGTCACATTGTGGTGTCTTGTAAAAGGTGTATATTTCACACGAGAATTCGAAAGGCCTTGTTCATTTTGAGTTAGGCAGAGTAGGTTACACTGATGTCAACATGGAAGAAGCTGGAAATGCTGGGATGGTGCCAGTGAAGCCATTGTTGCTCACGTTCCTGCATTCCATAAGCAAGTACTTAGCTACATACAGTCCTTTACATCATGGTCAGTTCAAACAACAGAAAGAGTTGAGAGTCATACAATTCCTTTAGGTGTGCCAGCTCAGCCATCCTGGGGGGGAGCGGTCCTTGGAAGTTACCGAAAGAAATATTCCTGAAAAAGTTTTGGCAGGTTCGGTTGCTAGTTATTGCTACGATCAGGTCAAGTTATAAAAAAGGAAGTATGACACTGCAGCCATACAGAATTGTAATAGTGCTTTTTCAAGGTAATCGAGGTACGTTAAAAAAAGTACTTACATCCCATATAGATTGACCTACTAGAAGTTCAGAGAGAGGAATTGCAACTTACAATATAGTGATGACTAAGGAATCATTGACGGCCTCACAGTATAGACCGTGCCAGGAAATAGGATAACATGGGTCTCCAGACCAGGTCTTCAAGACCTCATTGTTCTGGTTATGCCCCATTAACTCATTCCTAACCTCCGTAATCACATCCACTGTAGAGAGACAGAGAGACAGATCTATAAAACTGTTCTATAGCATCACAAAGTAAACAGCTACACCCCTCCATCCCATTTCGTTTGTCTTTTTTTTTTTTTTTTTGCTAAGCAGTTTTAATATTTCCTATTTTGTTGTTTTCCAGACAACTTCAAAAACTTTGTAGATGAGAACTACTTGAAATCTTGAGATGGGAGAATTTCTTTTGTTGATCCAGTTAAAGGGCACGGATGCTGAAAATGGACAAAGAAAGTGGGACTATAAATCCAGGTGTGAGAAGTGATGGTAACCTACCATCGTTTTGAGCAGTCTCTTGAACCGATAGGTGCACCTGCATCTTGTATGCACTAATAATGGGCCCAAACTGTGATCCATTTGATGCCTTGACCGAGGTCAGATTGAGAAATCCATTTGCAGTGAAGTTCAAAAGGTCTGCTTTGTAATTGGAATTTCGGTTACCATCTTTTTGCGCAGTCCCTTGAACTGATGGGTGTACCTGCAAGATCTCGTATGCACTAATAACGGGCCCTAACTGCGATCCATTTGATGCTTTGACCAAGGTCAGATTAAGAAATCCATCTGCATTGAAGTTCAATAGGGCTGCTTTGTAATTGGAATTTCCAGCCAATATATCAATATTCTCCTGTCTTTTCTCATCATTGATGAATATATCGAACACCCTTTGACCCATTTGGACAGAGTCATCGAGCTCGAGAAAGTACAGGTGGAGATTGTAATTATTGTTCCCGGGAACAAGGTCATTGTGCAGGAACACTAAACGAACTGGATGTGTTAGAGCTGTATGTAGCACTTGGATAGGAGGCGCTGCGGTTTCAGTGTTGTTAATGTTGGCAGCGGATGATGACGTACGGTTAGCTTCTTGGTTGGTATGCAACTCCTTTCTCCAAATTCGATCATACCGGTCATACGGATACCTGAGATTGCAAATGGTGAACATGGGAAAACAAAGATAGTTTCTACTCTTTGTGTTGGAAATATGGAAAACCTTGGTCGGTATGGATTAAAGCAACTTGTGTTACTGCTGATTTATTTTGGGATTATAAATTTATAATGAGATTTTGGGTTTTCAACTCTGATTGAGGTGGTAGGAGTTTTATGAAGTACTCCTACTGTCCTACACAAAGGTTTCTGAATTTAGATGGAACATCTTGATCCTTATTTCATGTTCACATGCTTACTAGAGGAATGGAGGATATTTTATTTCTTCATTTCTTGCGTTTGTCACGAGGAAGGTAGTTTTTGGTATGTTGTCATATGAAAGTTTTTGCGGTTTGGCAGGGCCAGAAGGCGAGAATGGAGGAAAACCTCATGTGGCAGTGGTGCTCGTAGCAATGCGCATGGAGTGACAGAGGTTGAAATGACGCGAATGTTCTAAGAATGGTGGTAGTATTAGGGTTGGTATCTATGATAATGAACCGGTTGGCAGTGTTCACGGGTGAAGTTCGGTGCAGATGACTTTTCACTTGTGTTTGTGACAGTCAATATTTTGTTTTTGCAACATTTTTTTGAAGATTGTCTGATCTCTTTATTTTCCTTTTTGACTAACAGAGACAGAGGATACCTGATTTTCAGCTCATTGCTTCCGACATCAACTCTCTCAATCAGCTTCAGAACACTAGAGGGCTCTTCTTGCATTAGATAATCCGAATTACCCAAAGGCCTCAGTTCAAGCTTGGAAATGTAAAGATCTCCCTCCTCCACTTTCGCGTCCTTCTCTAAACAAAAATTTATGTAGTCGCCGGTAGCTTTGAAAACTCCTTCCACTTCCATATCAAACGATGAGTTCACTGTTCCTATCAGCGTAGTACCAATCAAAACATTGAAGCTGAAGAAGGACTTGGAAGGCGTCCCTTCGGAATTGAATGTTCCCCTTATCAGGTAATCTTGATTCTTCACCGTCGTCAAGTTATAACACCATTTGTTGTTCCCAATCTGTGAACTGAAAATTCGAACTCTACCATATCCGACAGCGTTGTTTTGCGCTGCCCTGCTGGTTACGTCTTGGCAATTTGATCTATCGGGATACCATTCGGTATCCGTTATCCAGCTTATATTGGTAATTGGATCAATAACATTTGTATCCGCACAACACCTTATACTCACAAAATCTGCATCAAGTTACACTCAACAGTATTACAGTAAGAATTTACCATGTTATGTTATCAGTTATTTGATCATAGTTACACACTACTCAAGATATGCCCATATCACATACTTATAAACCCTCTACATCCCGAAAATATCTAACATGTCAAAGAATTGACTCGAAGTATCTAGCATGGACTTATATTTTGACGTTTTCTTTTCTATTCCTTGCTTTCTTTCGTACATGGGTGGCATCCTCTTGATGCCTTTTCAATAGAACCTTATTACTTATCCAAAAAAACGAAAAAAAACAGAACTTATGTCACGTGGACTTCAAACGGGTGTCGGTTATGGGTATTAGTTATGTGCAAGATAATGTGTTCCAAAATCATATCTAATGATGTCCAATAAACTTGATTTTGGCATACTTCATGTTCTCAACGAGCAAAACAAAATGAACTGTTTCGATCATTGACGTGAGATCGTAAGAAATTTTTACGGGCCGGGATTGTAGAGGAGCCGGACTTGGCAACTACAGGGTGATAGACTTCTATGAACTGAATTACAGGTTCATATACTATATAGGAAGGTTACCCTTCATTGGAAATCGTAACATTTGGATTGATAGACAAATATTTGGATTGATCTAACTAGTCACAAACTTAACAATCCTTGTAATTGTTGACAGGGGCGGCTCTAAAATTCTTACTCAGCGGTGACAAAAATAAACTAAAACATTTTGTATACGAAACACTATATAAAATAATCATAATATTTATTTTGGTTGAGAATTTATCGGGCCTGGTTTGTTTTGTTTTATTGAGCTGTGTTATCTACTTAATCACAAAGCTAAGTGAATTTTTATTTACTTTAGCTTCATATCAATGATTCAATGCAGACAATAGTACAAAAAAAAATATATATATATTTGTACAAAAATGTAAAATCTTAGTCTTGAACTCAGGGGGTTTGCGAACCCCCTCCCCTCATACCCTTGTATAGCCGCCCCTGATTGTTAATCATATGGTGTAAACATGGACTACATAACAAAAAAAATTAAAAAATCCTTAGCAATATCAATCTTATTAATTCTTCCAACAATGATGGTAGTATTTCTGCAGAGGAATTTCACATGATTTTTATTGCTAAGGAATTTCATATGATATAAAGCTAGCTAGGACAGGTGATTCTTAATTATTCCAGATAATCCGACCTTGAAATTTATGTTTTAGATGCAAATATTATTGAAACTAGTACTGGAAAGCTAGGACAGGTTAGTTACGACTAACCTGATTGTGTCATCTATAACTTTAGTAAATACTGTTGAGAAAGTAAGGCAAAAAAAACCCTGTCTTCTTAATTAATTCTATTGACAATCATGATATATTTGCAACAAAACTTTTCAAATACTAACCTTGTTGTGCACAAGCTGATTTGAAAGATAGTATTAAGAGGCAGATGATGAAACAGTTGACCAATCTCGAATTTCGGATAACCAATCCCTCCATCATCGAAAGTTCAAGCG
>JAOTQK010000002.1:7390391-7409193 GCA_025642025.1 Rhododendron ferrugineum
CCCTCCCCCCTCCCACCTCCCTACCGTACCAGCCACCTCCTCCCTCAATCAAGAGACTCACCACGCTAGGTTGAAGTTCACTGACTTCGTTTTGTGGGTATGAGGGAGTGATTTCTCTCCGTAATTAAGTTTTGTTTTTCCTGAAGGGATATTCTTCTATCTGACAAACATTGGAAGACGACGATGCCGCCGCCGCTGCAAAATCAGTCCCATCGCGCATTAACAGAATGCGTGAGGTTGTTAATCGCGCATTCGAGAAATGCATTATACGAAGCATTATGCATTTGGAATTTGCATTTTTAACAGAAAAAAAGACATCACGCATCTTCATGATGCGTTATAAAGGGTTCGGATATTAGAATATGAATTTTGTAAATATTTTCAAGTTTCAGAAATGTGTATCCGAACATGTCGAATTTTTTGTTGAAGGAGGTGGTGTTGGTGGGATGCGAGGTGGTGTTGGTGGGATGCAACTGGTGGTAGTAGTGGTGCGGCGATTATGGAGGTGGTGGTGGTGACGTGGTGTGGCGTTGTTGGGTGTGGTGGTGATGGCCGTTGGTGGTGTACATGTACTGGTATTGTGTGGTGGTGGTGGTGTTAGGTGATGGTGGAGAAGAGAGAACAGTGAGATAAAGAAGGGGGATGGGGAGGAAATGGCTGGTAGGAAGGAGAAGGGTATTTTTGGAAGTTTATGAATATTTGTTATGTTGTATTTAGAAAATTGTTACTAAGATTTGTGGGTTAGACTTAGAACAGAGGTTACGTATAAAAAATTTGTGGTTGCAAATGGATCTGAAAAAATAGAAATAGCAAAGAGGGTTAAGATGGGGTTTAACTTAAAACGACATCGTTAAGCACTACGACTGCTTACTTTATCCACAAAATCACTTCTTCTTCCTCCTCTTCTTCTTCTTCTTCTTCTTCGCCTCTCTCTCTCTCTCTCTCTCAATTCTAACATGGGATTCGAAGCATCAATCTCTGCCACCAACCCATCTCTCTTCAATCCCACCTTCTTCAATTTCAGTGCAGAAATACACACATCTTCCAAAATCCCAGCCATACCCTCTTCATATCTCACCTTGCCCTCTAACCACCCTCATTCCTTTTATAATCCAAGAAAATCACCACCACCAACAACAATAGCAAGCGCCTTTAGTCCTCGCACCATCCTCTACAAAACCCGTAAGTTCTTTAAAAATGTTTCCCCCAATATATGCTTATGAGTATTGAATCCACACCATACGTTTCACTTTCTAGATAAATTACTGGGTAGAAATTTGGGGTATCCAGAATAATTCTGGCAGAATTGTTGAGTTGCAAAATTGGGTACCTTGTAGTAGGGCTGCAAACCATCTGAGCCGTTCGCGAGTAGCTCGAGGCTCAGCTTGTTGGTAGAGTAAACGAGTAGAACTCAAGTTAGCTGTAACCCGGCTTGATTATAATAGCTTGGCTCGTTTATAGAAGCTTGTGTAGTAAACGAACAGAACGGAGCTCGAACACCTCGATAATAAACACTCCCAGCTCAAGCTCGAACATGTTAAAGCCCGGCTTGGCTCCTTTGCAGCCCTATCTCAAAGTATCGATTGCAAGTGTTTGTGATGTCCATAAAAATTGGATTTTTTTAAAACGAACTGAGCCATTCGCAAGCAGCTCGTTGCTCGGGTGGTTAGTATACGAGCCGGGCTCAAACAAGCCAAGCTTGAGTTAGCTGTTACTCAGTTTGTTTGTAGATTCTCGGCTCATTTAAAGAAGCTTAACGAACCGTGCTCGAACACCTCGATAATAAAGGAGCCCAGGTCGAGCTCGATTATTTGGGCGAAAGTTGAGCTCGAGCTAGACTAGTTTTGAACGTGCCAATTTGAACACATTAAGCTCGGCTCGGCTCATTTGCAGCCTTACGGCTTGAACTATCGATTGCCGTGTTTGTTATGTTTTGTTTGTTTGAGAAAGAAGTTGAGCTAATATGGAGGCTAAAAGGATTTCTACAAATTAAGTTTGATTATTTTTGGTGGGTGGCTTTTTAGCCATGGAAAATGCAGCCAAAGTGCATGTATTATGTGGACTAGAATCCCAGAATCTTCAATTTGGAGTTTTGGGTAATTTTCGGTGAGTTTTTAAAAGGGCGATTGTTTGTGTTGTGTGATTTTTCCATTGGTGTGACTTTGAAAATATCTTGTTCAGAACTCCGAGCGAGTAGTGTGGTCAATGCTCAGATTGAGGAGGAGCAAGTTGGGGTTAAAGTGGAGGAGCAAGTTGAAGCTGAAGTAGCTAAAGGGTATACCATGACTCAGTTTTGCGATAAGATTATTGATTTATTCTTGAATGAGAAACCGAAGACAAAAGAGTGGAGGAAGTACTTGGTGTTTAGAGAGGAGTGGAAGAAATACAGGGATAGCTTCTACAAGCAATGTCAATCACGCGCCAAAGCTGAAAATGATTCCCAGATGAAGCAGAAATTAATTGGACTATCAGGAAAAGTAAAGAAGGTAAAACTTACATTTATTCCTGGTATTTTACTGTGCATATTTGTGCCTAGAAGGAATAACAATAATTAAGAGCTGGTGTCCTTTAATATCTCCTTTCTGTATGTATCTTATTTTGCCTGTTGCAGATAGATGATGAAATGGAAAGACATTCAGAACTTCTTAAAGAGTTACAGGACAACCCTACAGACGTTAATGCAATAGTTACACAGCGGCGCAAAGACTTCACAGAAGATTTTTTCCGTTACCTCACTCTACTTTCAGAGACAAATGATAGCTTGGAGGACCGTGATGGTAATAGTTAACTTAAGTCTTTTGACATGTTTATTCATGCTAATTTGATTTTGCAATTGGAATGGAAAAAATTACCAATAGGTCTACTTCTTATTCTTCCATTGATGGTGGCATTTTGACGCCATAGGTAGGACAATTTGTTAGAATATTGTGATGGGAATCTATTGACTTGCTCAAGATTTAGTAAATGTGTTTCATATTTTGGTGGCTGGATAGTTGGGATTTAGTTTTAGAAGAATTGGAGATGAATTAGAGGTACTCATTTACTCTATCCAAGTTGGTAGTTCATGGTACTTTTGTTAGGTCCTTTGTTATTCACGGGTGATCGTTGTAGCCCAGGGTTTGACATTTAAGAACATATTATCCACAGATATACACCGCAGATTCGCTGTGATTGCTGAGACACAGCATGGTTGGGAATCTAGCAATGGCAAATTGGTCATCTTTTCTTTGTATTCTCTTTTCATGCTATCAGAAACATGCTCAACTCCAAGGACGGAAACATATATTTTACTCGCTTCAGTCTGAATGCATGTTTTTTCTATAGACTATGCAACAAAGGAAGTTTGTATTCTGTATCTCATCTCAACAATCTTTTCAGTAGTAAGAAATGTGCCCAAGCAGCACATCCTAGGCTCCTAAAAAATCTGAATTCCTGAACTCGCAGTTTAACATCCAGACCATTAAGATTATTTCCCATCATTAAGTTGATTTTTTTTCTGTTAGTCAATTCTGATTGTAAGGGCTTCCAGCTATGAGCATCTACTTCAATGTCACCTATAGCCATTAGCCACTAATGAACTCATTTTCCAAGTTGCAAGTGATGCAATGTTTTTCGTCTCTTGGGGGAAGTCATTTGAAGTTCTAAGCTCTTTTTACCCGTAACCTTTGATGGTCTTTGTTTGTATTAGACAATGAAAGTACTCTCAAATCCAATAGATAACATTTCTCTTGGGCTAAAGTTAGTTTTAGCCTTTAGGAACTATGGTGATTCAGAAATGCTTCATTTAGAACTACTTTTCTGTTGCCTATTTCCTAGTGATTTGATCCCATCATGTATCTCTTTTTCGTCTGTCATTTTTTTTCAAATGAAACGCCAGAGATAATTCCTGTGCTTTTTATTGATTAATTTGCAGTGTATTTTGCTAATATTTTATTTTAGCACTTCTCCACAGCTCATAGTTTCCATTCTCCTTTGCCTTGCACCTTTTACGTCCTTTATCTGCATTCAAAAAATGGTGAATTTCTTTTTTATATATCTTCTCAGTGAAACCTGAAATTACCGCAACCAAAAGAGAGCAGAAGAATTTAAAGAAGATTAACCCATGTTTCCTGATTCTCTATTGGAACAAACAACCAGCTTGTATCAAGAAAGAACTGATAAAACCCCCCACAAAAGAAATTATGTAATGCATCAAGTTTAGCTAGCTAATACCACCGATGTACCATTTGTTTTGGCAGTGGTGGCCAGACTTGGGGCTAGATGCTTGTCTGCAGTCTCTGCCTTTGATAATACACTAGAAATAGTTGACACATTGGATACCGCCCAAGCCAAATTTGATGACATCCTGAGCTCTCCATCCATGGATGTGGCATGTGACAAGATTAAAACTCTTGCCAAGGCAAAGGCACTTGACTCCTCTTTGATTTTACTGATAAACAGTGCTTGGGCTGCAGCAAAGGAGTCCTCCACCATGAGTAATGAGGTATGTATGGCAACTCTCTAACGCTTTGGGTTAACAATGCATTTTTCCTTTAAACTATTGGTTCATGCATTGCAATATGCATGAACAAGGCAGATATGAATTGGATGTGTACGATAAGGTGGATCTTTTTCACATGAAACTCACTAGCTCTGCATGCATAATTCCGGTTCGTTTCTCATGTAGTAAAAAAAAAAGCTGTTATTTTCTTTTTATTTGGCTTCGGTTATTGATTTTAGTGTCACGGGCATTTTAACTTTAGTGGTAAGATACTAAAGCAACAGCGGCTGGTTATATGTCAAAGTTCGAATCAATTTTTTTTGGTTAAAGAACACGGAAACCTCCTCAACTATCACTTCTTCCCACGGAGACCCCCTAACATTTTCAATCGTCCATACAGACCCCCTCAACTATAACCATTAACCAATTAGCACCCTTCTATCAAAAAGACCGTTAAGATGAAGGGTCAACGTGGACATTTTTTTTTATATAGATGAGGGGTCAGTGTGGGCGATTTTTAAGGGATAGAATCGTTATTTTCCCTCATTCCATTAACAGAGTTAGCCAATTTTTTATTTCATATAG
The DNA here is from genome assembly GCA_025642025.1 of Rhododendron ferrugineum. NCBI lineage: Eukaryota > Viridiplantae > Streptophyta > Magnoliopsida > Ericales > Ericaceae > Rhododendron > Rhododendron ferrugineum. The sequence continues at coordinate 7,395,457 of JAOTQK010000002.1, forward strand.
TTGAGGGGGTCTCTGTATGGACGGTTTTAAATGTTGGGGGGTCTCCGTGAGAAAAATTGATACTTGAGAGGGTCTCTGTGTACTTTCGCCATTTTTTTTTAATCTGCATCTGATGAAACAATTTCTGCAACTAATAATGGAGTTAAGTATCTACCAATCCACCCTCCTAGACCCTGCATGTGTGGAGGCAATATTTTAGTGGCCTTTAAATTTGAAGGCTATTGTTGGAAGATGAATGTTGACGGTGCCAGCTAGGCTATCCCTGAAATCTGATCGCGGTGGTACCAGGAATTTGAGATCAAATCCTTCCTTCATCCAGGCTGGGCAGTCACGGGCAGGTGTAAGACAACCCTCCATTGTGTAGACTACAATTTGTAGACGAAACTAAATAGAGAGAATTAAATATAAGAAAAGCTTTATGAAATTTGAAGAGGGACTAAAAACAGAAACGCTGCTTTAGAGTCAATTTTATTATTCCATTGGAATTCTGAAGGAAATTATCAGCCACAACTGACAGAGTACGTCAAACATTTGTCCATCACTATTCTTCAACTTTGTACACTAATATTCTTCAAGTTGAATATGATTTTATATATTCAACACAGCAGATAATATGAATGTCAGAATTTTGCAAAAGTTATTATAGCATTCAACTCACTTTCGTGAGACCTATTGCCAATCATTCTTGGGACATATTGTTAGAGTATTGAGGCTGTATAAATTTGGTTGGTGACCAATTGATTGAGGAGAGCTCTATGGTGCTGTAAATTTGTGTTCAAAAAATTGCTAGGCGCTAGTCGGGCGGAAGAGGGGTGCCTAGTGCCTAGGGTCCAACCCCTAGAATTAAATTGGCCCCGCCTAGGACCGAAGAACAGAGGCTGTAATGTTAATGTTATCCCCCGTGGAATATGATTCCATCAGTCACATGCCAGGTGCTACATTCTTGGGCTAGTTGATCTCTAGTGCTTGTTTTGAACCGTGGTTTTTTATTTTTTGGTGGTTTAATGTAGTCTTCAGAAGCTCAATTCACAGCAGGTACATTTGCTTGAAGTCACTAACTTAAGAGCTGCCATAGTGCTATCTAAGAAACATGGATACGAACATTGCCACGGACACGGGACATGACAATTCTAGATAAATGAGGACACAGACACGGCAAGGGATACGGAAAAAATATGTAATATGTAGGTTAGATGTGCAATTGTTAGTCATATGAACAGCCCATACGGAAACAACCAAAACCAATAGTACTATCTTTACAACTCTTATTGTTTTCTTTTTAAGTTTTGCAAGTTCAATGAAGTTTTTATTTGGTCAAAATTCATTTATTCGTACTTTTTTTTCTTATACTTTTGGAATATCATACCTCTGAAATAAGCTTTCAATATGAAGAATTGATCCCCGTCATGTTTCCAACCGTGTCCAAGCTGAGACATGGGTTGTCCCTGCTGTGTCCCCTACTTAAAGATAATTGAGTTTGTTGGACACGCCAAGTGGCATGTGCCATGCGTGTCTTCGGAGTGTCCGACACGGATACGGGAAGCAGTTAGAAGTGTCGGAGCTTCATAGGCTGCCATTCTTTAGCTTAAATAGTAAACTGCCCGTAAAATCCTTCTTTTGATATCTGGGGTCTACATAATAGTATTACTTTCCATATAATAGTTGATAATTCCTCAATATGGCCTTTTTTCCCATGCCTTTACAATCATGACCTCTATATGGACATTCTATGCCTTAGAATAGCACCTAAATCATTTTAGAGGCTGTGTAAGACTCACTGGAATGTGATGGTGTAACTTTCTGTTCTTTCATGTCAGATGAAATGTAACAAATATTGAAGCATAACTACCACTTCAGGTAACCGTGACCAAGATGGGAAATATGAGTGCCACTGAACATGTTTGAAGTTGATCACAGAATATGGGTGGACATAAGCAACAAAACCCTTGTCCCTCCCCTGCTAAACCTTATACTTTTTAATTTGAGATTTTGTATTGTTGTTGCCTCGTTTTGCTCTTTATAATGCTTTTGCTTAAGTTCTAGTTTGTTTTCATTTATCCTTGAGCTTTGACCTTTCATGTGTAGGTCAAAGACATAATGTATCAGTTGTACAAAGCTACAAAGAGCAGTCTGAGGAGCATTGCGCCCAAAGAGATAAAGCTACTGAAGTACTTGCTGAACATCACCGATCCTGAAGAGAGATTCTCGGCAATGGCTACTGCTTTCTGCCCTGGAGATGAAGGCGATGTGAAGGACCAAGATGTTATATACACGTAAGAAAGCTTCACGCATCACCCTCCATCTTGCCTTTCGATTACTATAAGTCATGATATTGTAATGCTGTTATTATCATGTTGTCATTTATGATGTTCCCGTTCTGTGGTGGAGCAGAACTCCCAAGGAGCTGCACAAGTGGGTTAAGATCATGCTTGATGCATACCATCTCAATAAAGAAGAGACTGATATTAGGGAAGCCAAGCGGATGTCCCAACCTATTGTCATACAAAGGCTCTTTATCATCATGGAAACAATTGAAGAGGAGTACTTAGCAAAAGGCGTTAAAACAGAAGATGGCTCAGAGTCCGAGGAATTGTAAAGGTACTGATGTCACTCATATATCTATCTCATTCACAACTACTATGTACTACGGGTGGAATTGCAATCTTGTAAAGAATTCCTAAATTGTGAAGTGTGAAGCCCTTGACCAAAAGAAATCTATGTCCTGAGCTGCGAAGGCAGTCCTTTACCCGCTATGGAGGGTGAGAAGAGAACATTGGCGTCTGTATTGGGTTGGCATGGTATGGTGTATTCTCATCATTTCCTCATTTACACGTCATTAAGCTGGCATTGGTATCTACTCCTTCGTAGAGTTTTGGCTCAATGGAATGCCATGACACATAATCAGAAGAAGAGTACGGCACATCACAGTCGGGTTGGATTGGTTGTGGTGTACTTGTGTTCGCTGGTTCGGCAAGGGAGTAAGTCCGTACCATGTGTAGTCAAAATTGGATTGTACAATCTCTTTGCCGTTAAGTCCAGTACTAAACATGCTTCACAATTGCGGCAAGCATAGAGATGACATCATTATTGGTTGATCAATTATATTCTCAGTTTGTCTTGATTTCGCACAAAGAATTGTCCATGAGAATAACGTGGCGATCCCAATTTCTGCAATTTATAGTTTTTTCGCGGCCTGATATTTTACTTCATGGGTTCCAATTAAGACCATGTCATTCTGCATACAATACATCTATGTTCCTTCATTATGGATACAGAAATGTTAGGGAACTGCAAATGCATACGAAAAATCACTCAGTTCTCGCAAATGGTTAGGGTTCCACACCAAGTTTTGTAAGGGACCTATTCCATTGTGCTGCAGAAAAAGATTTCTTGTAGTGGTAAGACGATCGGTCATTTTCGTGCACACAGAAAAAGGCCAAACAATGTAATGTAATCCCCTGCCAAAACCCATGTCGTTTACTCCAGTTCTTTCACAATAATTGACTTCACTTACAGCTTTGTGATCCGTCATTTCTTTTGATAACTAAAGGTGCTTTTTTTATGACCGGATATTACTGGGCCAATTTATGCGCATCTCGACTAATTTTGGGGCCTTGAAGGGATAACTCAAAGTGTTCGGGACAACTTACAAGCATATTGACTGGTACTTTGATGATTAATCCCATCGTTCAGTAACGAGAAGTCCAATGAAATGGAAAGCTCTGTATGGATTGACTCACACGAGTTGAGATTTCAAACCCGAGACTTAGAAAGAAGTAAGCTCTTAGGGCTCGCTTGGATGCGGTAAAAAATCGGGGGTAAAAAAATATGAAGGGGGGATAAAATAATAGGGGGTATTAATTTTGATGGGTTGGCCCATATTGATTTGATGTTTATAGAGGGGGGATAAAATATTATGTGGTTTGGATGAGGTATTAATAAGGGGGATAAAATTTGACTTTGTTTGGATGGTTTATAGAATGGAGAGATAAGAAGGGGTGGATGATGGGATTTCGTCTAAATTTCACCCTCAACAGCCGGATAAAATTTGGGCGACCCAAGAGGTGCCCAAAAAGTTTCACGGCTGAAACCCATGGCAGCGTCAAAATGAAGAACGGAGCAAAAGAAAAGAGGGGAAGGAATGGTGCATCCAAGCAGCCGCAACATCGATGGCCCCACCCCATTTACCCCCTCCTATTATTTCACTCCTTTTTTGACCCCATCCAAGCAGGGCCTTAAGCTCAAGTCAATCACTTGAGGCTTGAGGTTATTACATGGGGGAAACGAGTATCTTAAGACTACAATAACCTCTCACGGAGAAAACCGAGCAGATAAGTTAAGCCTGCAGAATTGGTTCGCTTTCTTAGGAATTCAAGGACCGAACCGGGACTCGCGGTTCCAATAAATTGCAATCCTATGTCCGGACTAATCCGCAAATCATGATTCGATCTCGGTTTTTATCCCTTGATTTCAACTCTCTGACAAACCAAAGGCGAACAGTAAAATAGTACTCCCTCCGTCCCACTTTGTTACGCCTAGTTTGGCTTGCACGAAATTTAAGGAAATATTACAATTAGATTGACTTTTGATCAATTTCCCATTTTACCCTTTTAGAAAATAGTATTGGAGTACTAAAATTTTGTTAAAAAAAAAAAATTGAACCCATCAAATCCAAAATACTCTCCTGTCATGTCAGGAGAGATGGAGCCCAATCAATTTTAAATTCAAACCATGTTTAAAATTCAAACCCTTTTAAATGTAAAAGAAAATAAGGGGTAAAATGGTAAAATTGACATCCAAAAATGGAAAGTTTTGAAACAAGCATATCATTTTAGGACATCTCAAAAAGAAATAAGAGCGGAACAAAGTGGGACGGAGGGAGTACTACATAAGAAACTAGATCAACCAAAGAGTAGTCCTCATCCATTTGCATTCCCTGTATACAAAAAGTACGGTCCAACTCAGTTAATCCACGGTTCCATACTAAGAATCTGAACCGAACCATATACTACGGTTCTCAAAATTAAATCCCGGATAGGAACCCAAAACGTACACTTCGGTTTGATTTGCATCTGTTATTGGTTGTTTCTATTTTTGTTGCGGCTAGGGCCGTTAACGAGCCAAAAACTTGAACTCGAGCTCGGCTCGAGCCTAAACGAGTCGAGCCCTTAACGAGCCGAGCACCACTCGTTAAGGGCTCGTTTACTGAACGAGCCAAAAATTTGAGCTCAAGCTAGCTCGTGCGGCATTAACGAGCAGAGCCTAGCCAAGCTCGCAAACTGCTCTATTCATTTACAGCCCGGCCATAAGATAAGGAGGACAAAGACATGTGACCAACATTAATCAGTTGTATCCGTGGTTGTACTGCACCACAATGCAATACGTACTGCACACTCCAAAAAGAATTGGCCTTTGTACTACTACTACTACTAGCCCTTTAAAATCGGTTTCGTACAGCACACAAAAAGACCGAACAGTGATGATGCACTAATCTTTTTGTAGCCTTTGAGCAAAAACGGCAAAAAAGAAAAATCAGTTGTAACAGAATGATGACAGCTGTGTGCATGTGTGATGTTAATCTCTTCTGTTGTAACGTAACCACAGCTGCCTCCCTTCCCTGGATATGTATTCAATTCAATGCTTGAGGAATCTTTTTTACTAATAGGTGGAACTCATTTAGGGGGTGTGCAGTGAGGGTCTCGAATATTATTGACGAACCAACTTTTAACGAGTTGATCACGAGCTTAAGTTATAGTATATAATTTGATTGGGACCCCTATAAATAGACGGTGAAATTGATTCTAATTGAGTTGCGCGTAAACTGATCCGAACAACTGACTTTTAGTACGTCTCTAAAAGCAACTTTATCATATGGTCAATAACTCGATCCAAGTTTCTATCCAAGGACAGGCTTATGGATCCGGAGGGGAGGTGACGGCAGTGGGGATTTCGGCATAGTAGCATTATTTCTCAATAGTTTGTGACGCTGAGTTATTTTTTATTTTTGAAAAATTCAATATCAATCCTTCAAATAACAACTACAGTAGTACACATGAATTCACCCACGAAATTAAAATGTTTTGTTTAAAAGTTCATAGTCAACGTTTTCCTTGCAAATACTATGGCTGACTTTGACCTATTATCGATGTTTAGTAATTTTCTATTTAATTTTTCGTAGAAAATTTTAAAATAAATCATTGGTCTCCACAAAAAGAACTAAATAAGTATAAAAGTATAATCGAAGCTAAAAAAATTCAAGTATGACGAACCTAGCTAAAAATACTTTAGAAGGTAAAAATTTGTCTTTTCAAACATTTTTCATCTTTTTGATTTTCAAAAAAAAAAAAAAAACATTTTCCATCTTTAGTGAGCTATTTGTGACTTTTGATAATAAGATTTTATTTTCATAATGTCATGTGTCAGGAAAAATGAAGCAAATATATATGTTAAAAAGAAAATTTCAACCATCGACATACGACTTTACACTCCCAAATGCACACAGTCACATACAATAAAACTCAAAAAATGACAACAAGACTAATGGGTGTTTTGACTTAATAATCTTTCGAGTTATTTTTTGGTTATTATTTACGTTCTTATTGTACTTTTTAGCTTTGCATTTTTTTTTTTTTTTGTGAATTATTGAATTGATGAGAGGAATCTGCAAGTATAAATTTATAACCAAAACTTTAAAATTTTGGATAAAGATAAAAATAATCCAAAAATTCTGTCTATTTTGGATTATTTTTTTATGTTTAGTGAACTTTTTTAAGATCTTGATTATATCTTTTTTTACTTTTAACAGCCTTCTACTTTACGTGTTCATCTCTCCAAATAAAACTTTTTGTTGTAGATTTAATCGATGTATTAAAAAATATATGACATTACCAACGATTTAATTTTTTTTTGAGCTATTTATTCCGTAACAAAATCTGTGTACCTTTTTTTAAAATCTAAGAACAAAATTTAATTTAATATATTTTAAATTATTGCAAAATAATTTAAAATTCTTTGGAAGAAAATATATCTTTAATACTCCCTCCGTCCTTTTCATAGAGTGCAGTATTTTATTTTGGGATGTCTGTTTCCCGTTCGGCTAAATAAGCCAACTGACTTTTTTTTTGTCCTTATTCAAATTGTTTTTGCATTTGTTATTTTTTCGTCAATTTTTTGGGGATTATTGCATCGTCATGACGAGAGGAATCTAAAAAGTAAAAAATTATGATCGAAATTCAATTTTTTTAGAATAAAGACGAAAAAATTGGCTTATTGGCTTATTTTTGTCTTTATTCAAAAAAATTAAATTTTGATCGAATTTTTTTACTTTTTAAATTCCTTTCGTCATGGAGATGTAAAATCTCAAAAAAATTGACGCAAAATTAACAAATACGAAAAAAATTTAAATAAGGACAAAAAATAAATCACTTGGCTTCGATACTTAAAAGACGGAGGAAAAGTTGATTTTTCATAATTTTTTAGAAGGAGGAAGTACACGCGCCTCAGCTTTTTGTGGCGCGCGTGCTACAGATCGCAAAAAATCGCGCGTCACGCTCTGGTATTTTAAACGGATAAGGGCAGTCTCGTCCCACCAAAAAAAGTTGGTACTTTTGACATCGGAGACGTGTATCGTACGCGTGTATTGCTCCCAGGGAAAGTATAAATTGAGGGACGACCGCAATCAAGCCCAGAAGAGAAGAGAAGAGAGAGAGAGAGAGAGAGAGAGAGAGATTGGAATTGAAGTTGAAGTGTCAACAACTCGCCGTGGATCAAACAACTACGCGTAGACGTCGCCGGGAAATTTTCGCCGCTCATCTCTTCTGGTAATAGCAGACAGAAACCTTTATCTTGACCTCTCAATAACTGCGTTATTCACCTCTAAAGCTTTAAACCGAACTAGATTTCCTTGCTAATTAACCTTAACAGCTCTCAATACTTAGCTTGAATTGGAGAATTCGCTTCTGAATTTTAATGCCGTGAGGTTTCGAGAACCAGTTGTGTGATCTGAAGTTTGAATTGGAGTCTCATTTGGGATCATTTTGTGTTTACAACTTTGCTATCGAAAAATCTTCGTTATATGTCTTGATCAATTGTCAAAACTATTTCTTTTTTGTTTTTTTTTTTTTCATTTTGTCTGATTATTTTGTTTGTTTTCTTTTGACGTTGTTGATTGGAAGTTGGATACAGATGTTCCAAAGGAATGGTTGCTTAGTTACAGTGACGAGTTTCGGATCTCTGTATTTCGCAGCAATTGCTTTGATTATTGTTTAACAAATGTTTTTCAATGGCTGGAGAACATGATCTTTCTACTTATTTTTAGCGTCTTAAATCGTGAACAAATTAGCTGCTGAAATTAGATTAATTTGCAAAACTATTGGCAAAATTTGGTGCACTTATTTGTGCGTGTTATATTGTGAACAAATTAGCTGCTGAAATTAGATTAATTTGCAAAACTATTGGCAAAATTTGGTGCACTTATTTGTTGGCAAAATTTGGTGAACAAATTAGCTGCTGAAATTAGGTTAATTTGAAAAACTATTGGCAAAATTTGGTGCTGTTTGTATATCTCAACACTACCTCTTTTTTATTTCTTTCCTTGTTTGAAGTTGCCGACCCCAATTGATTGGGACACAATGATCGGTTTGGTTTGGTTTGGTTTTCTTGTTTGAAGTTATTGCATAAACAAGTTTGATGTGAGGAAGTGTGTTGTAGGTGAGAATAGCGAATGGAGAAGGAACAAGAATTAGAGTGGGCAGAGGCCCAGAAGATTGGGATTACTGTAGACCTAGTTGCTGCAGCCAAACGGCAACTGAAATTTCTTGCAGCTGTTGATAGGAACCGCTGGCTCTATGAAGGCCCTGCTCTCGAAAGAGCCATCTATAGGTAATTTGATTTAGTTACTTTGTTGATCTTTTGGAGTTGCTTATAGGACATTTCGGATGTTGTGAAATTTAGTTTGTGGCTTTTGCTTTTCTATAAGATTCAGGGTTTTAAATTGCAGTATTGGTAAACGTAACGATATCGTGATATGGCCCTACATCAGACCATATTTGTCCGTATGTGTGATGTAGGGTTTTAAATCGTGGTATCGGGAAACGTAACAGTATCGGTGATATGGCCCTATAGCAGACCATATAGGTTCAAATCGAATGATACTTAAGTAATTGTATCGAAGCTCCAAAATTCTGTTACGTAACAGCCGATATGATACGTGATGGCCTTATTTTTTTGGGTAAATTGTGACGGCCTTATTTAAAACCCTACGTTTTATTTTTTGATCTTCTTAGAGAAGTCCTGGTTATATTCTAACAGAAAGCTATAGTGCGCATGGAATCTACCATAAAAAAGTGAAGTCATGCCTATTATGTTCATTGGAAACATTATGATTCATGTGTTATGCATTTCTTATAGTTCTGTTTGTTACGCATTTTTGTGGTTCATTTGTTTGGGTTTTTTTTTTTTTGTTATGTACTATTCTGGTTAGCTACCAATGAGTGTCTGAACACAGAAATGTTAGAAATTACTCTGGTTAGTTACGAAATTAATTGGAATTGGTTACAGAATTTTATTACTTAGTTATGAAAATATTGCACAAAATGTGTACCAAGGCTTATCCTCTATTCTAACCCAAGCTATACAGCTAACGCAAAACTACCTCTCTTTTTTGTAATCAAAGTTCCCGTAATGCAATAGCAAGATGATTTCGATCAATACAACAAGTATACAAAAAGAAACAATCACATAGAAAACTAGAGAGCACGGAGTTGCTGTTACTGGCGGAGAGGAAGAACAAATCCACCGTTGTTAATAACTAACAAAGGATTACAAAGGTCAGATTTCTAACACAGCCTCTCGTCTACTACTGTTTTTGTTAAAGAACCCTTCTGTACAAATTGCAATAAATACCTTGCTCACCAATCCGTAAAAGGCCCTATCCAATGACTCTGTTCAAGAAGTCTCAGAAAAACCAATGAGAATCTTCTAGTTATATTCATACTCTATTCTTCTGTTAAATTTACTCCATATATACCCTTCTAACCATTGTTGGAATAGTTTCCAACTTCATTTTGGTGCTAATTCATAGAATGACATGATCCCTAGTTTCTGCTTGATGAAATGAAATGCAACTGTTCTGGTTTCGGCACTGTGGTTGGTCTTTTCAAGTATTTAATAAATACCATGGATGATGCATAGTGTTTATATTAGGTTGGTAGTGATGTGGTTTTCCCAATGAATTGTATTCTTTTCAGATTTTGTGAAGCTATTGCATTCTTTTATGTGAGTTTGATATGTGATCTGATTCATCTGAAATCTTTCTTCGCGTGCCTTGCAATGGAAGGTTTTTTTTTTAGTGTCATGAGTAAAACTTTAAACAACCCTGATTTCAGGTACAATGCTTGTTGGCTGCCATTGCTTGCAAAATATTCTGAGGGCCAGATCATCGAAGGACCTTTGGTTGTTCCTCTTGATTGTGAATGGGTTTGGCATTGCCACAGGCTAAATCCAGTAAGTTTTTGAGGTGGAATTTAGATACTACCAACCATCTTTATGTTTGTGTGTTTATTTGTATACCCACATGTTGTCATGGTGATTGATAAGATGTGTTTCTGAGTTTAATTTTCAGGTTAGGTACAAGTCCGACTGTGTGGAATTATATGGAAGGATTCTTGACAACCACAATGTTGTTTCTTCTATTCAAGGGTCTTCAAAAAGGGAAACTGAACAGACTTGGAACGAACTATATCCCAATGAATCCTATGATTTTCCTATGAAGAAACAAAGGTCTTTCAAAATTGAAAGTGAACAAACTTGGAACAAATTGTACCCCAACGAACCCTATGATTTTGATTTGCCCATTGGTTTCTTTGAAAAAGTATCTGGAGATGGAAAATACACACAATATGATTTGCTTTCAGCTGTTCAAAGGCAGGTTCCATTTTTTTACCAGGTAAGTGACAAAGCGGTCATGCTTAATTTCCTTTATACTACAACGCAAGAGATCTGAAGCTAGTCATGGAATCATACAAGTCAAGTTATGTTGTGTTCTTTTATGGTATCACATTCGTATTTTGTGTAGATGACAGGGATGAATGATAACCTACACACATACTTGGTCTTACTTAAGTACAATTCCATCACTCTGGTGTTGCTCTAATCCAAAATTTATATGTCTAGATATAATTCTGTGGTTATTCTCCGTTGAACATTGGAGTCAAGAGAAAGCATTGAAAGGATTTTACTGCTGGAAACTTCTAGATCAAATCTTGTTTCTTTGTGCTGAGTGTAGCTCCTACCTGCTGTTCATCTGGCTCCATGTGATGTAAAAGTTTGGATATAGAATTCTCAAGATAAATCACCATACTGGACATAAGCTTAATCACTGGAGTACATTTTTTCCCCTGGGTGATCAACTTAACCAGTATCCACCACCCTAAACTTAATTGAACTTGTGTGTTTTCTTGGTAATCAACTTAACCAGTTTCCATACATACAATCATTTTGGACATAGAGCATTGGAATTTGGAAGTATGTGCTCCATGAAATATCTTGATCTTTTTTTCTTTTTTTCTTTTCTTATTTTTTAATTTTCTATCTTCTTATTCCTATTTGGAACAGGTTTCCGGACCCCATATGGACAATGATCTCTTTCTTGAAGCAGCTGTAGCTAGATACAAAGGGTTTCTGCATCTAATCAAGAGGAACATGGAGAGATCTTTAAATCGCTTTTGTGTTCCAACATACGACGTTGACCTTATCTGGCACTCTCATCAGTTACAACCTGCTTGTTACTGCAAAGACCTCAAAGGAATACTTGGGAAGGTTTTAGAACATGATGACACAGATTCAGACAGATCAAAAGGGAAGAAGTTGGATTCTGGATTTTCTGATACTACCAAGCAGTGGGAGGATACGTTTGGCACGAGGTATTGGAGAGCAGGGGCAATGTATAGAGGTTCTGCCCCATCTCCTATCATGGCGCCCCCTTGTTCTTCATATATTGTAGCCGAGAAGGTTGTTGCGTCCCATGAGCGTAAGGAAACTGTACGTCTTCCTCATGTGAAGGCTGTGGAGGTAATTTCAAAATCTTTGTACTCAATTTTCTTTATTTTCTGTTGTATCATGGGTCCACATTCTACATACTGAAATTACTCCACATTTTGTACAATGTACACCAATAGCTTTTTCTTGCACCGTTCATTGCACAAAAATGATTACCAATATAACATATATTTATGGTCGCACTCGATAACTTCTAAACATCTGCCTTATTTTTAAGCTCATTAGTTCTTCAATGAACATTAGTCAAGCATCAACAATTAACCTATAAACCCCTGGACGGCTGGACTTCAATGAACATTAGTCAAGCATCAACAATTAACCTATAAACCCCTGGACGGCTGGACCCAGCATATTTGCACCTGTGAAATATTGTAGCGTCCTGTGTCCCCCACTGATTTAGTGGAAGAGTGTGTTGAGTTTTTCAGAATTCAGCTTTAGATCCAAACTTCACCATTAACTTCCTTCTTTTTCCTCTGTGTTGGATTTTTACCAGATTTACTTAGATACCCAGGTATGTTTATAGTTGTGCTGTCAGTTGAGTCTTGACTGAAGTGAAGGAAGTTGTTAGAGCTTGTCCCACATTGGGTAATTACTAATTATAACCTCCAAAACTAGTATATGAGCCTAGGCATCCTCTTCACTCATTGTCAATTGGTTTTGAGTTGGATGCTTTAAGATGGTATTAAAGCTTGACTTTCGGAGGCTTTTGGACAAGACTTTCTTGATTGATTGCCCCATTATTTGTGCCATAAGTGCAGACAAGACTTTCTTGATTGATTGCCCCGTTATTTGTGCCATAAGTGCACCTTGTTTCGTTATGATTCCATTATTGTGGATCCTTTGCTTACCTCTCCATGTGCGGGTTAGGTCACGCGTGCAAGGGAGTGTTAGAGTTGTCCCGAATTGGTTAATTATAACCTCCAAAACTAGTATCCCTCTCCATTCCTTGGCAATTGGTTTTGAGTTGGATGCTTGAATAGAAGTTATAGTGCTTCTTGCTTGTAGTTCAATAGTGTGCTTTGTTGAATGGTGAATGGGGTTCTTGTAGCCTTTTTTTTTTTTTTTTGATCACGAGTTCTTGTAGCCTGACTCATTGTATCTTCTCACATTATTTTTTCCAGGTCATGGTGGAATTTGTTGGTGTCAGAAACTTACCAGAAGACCACAAGGGAACTCTGTCTGTCATATTTGCTAAATCACAGCCTGATACAATCTTCAATGCGAAGAGGAGACTCAGTATTTTATCAGAGTCTGGGGAGAAACAGGTTGCTTCTTTCAATTGTCAATCTAATGGATATCTGCTATTTGAACTTGTCTCCCGCTCTCTTTCCAACTTAAAACTATCAAGGTCATATAAAACTTTGGGTTCCACTTCTTTCTCTCTGGAGCATTTCCTGGACCCCGTTTCCACCCTCTCCGTTGAGAAGTGGTTGGAGTTGACGCCGAGTTGCAGAGTGGACTCCAAGCCAATAGGTCTAAGGGTTGCCCTCTCATTTTCCATTCCCACCCCAGCACCACATGTGCTTCACATGGTTCATTCCTACCCGTTCTGGAAGAGGTCTTGTTTTTTTCCATTTCCTGGAATGTTGCAATTCACTCAGAGTGGGACTCGTGTCATTGATGAAGGTTGCAATGAGGTCATCAGCCTCCAGATGAGGTATGTGACATGTCTCCCCCCCC
>JAOTQK010000002.1:7499019-7510557 GCA_025642025.1 Rhododendron ferrugineum
CCGTGTTGCCCTAGGTTTCCTATCTCGTATAGGAAACCCAGAATCACTAGGATTCTCGTTCCCTTATCAGTTCTTTATCTCAGTCCTTTTAGGACTCTTTCCCTTAGCTGGCCGAACATTCCATTCCCGTTGGGTATCTCTTCCAGATCCTATATTCTCGAGATCTCATTCCTTTAAGGATTTATACCATTCTGGAACCTTCCAGAGTGTTCCTGGCATCTGGGGCTGCTCCCCCCAGACTTCTCCTCCTGTTCGGCCTTCTCCTTGCCGAACAGATCACTTGGACCAGCTACTTCACATGTTGCTGGTTCAAAACCTTTCTAAGGCTCTCTGGACCAACGACGTCTCATGTCTTTGGCCCATATCGCCGATCACCCAATTGCACGGCGATCGTCCTTATTGTTATTACACCATGGTCCCACGCACCATGTGTTCGGGCCGCATTTTTACTTGTTCGGAAATACCTCCTTACACATCCCATCTTCTGCTTTCTCATTCCTACACACACCCTCCTCCTTCTTCTTCTTCTTCCTCCTAAAATTCCACCACACTCAAACCCTACTACAACCCACTCTCCTCTGTTTTTTTGGAGGCAGCGAAGTCATGGGTTCTCGGTCGTGGCAGATGGAGATTGTGCAGTTATGGGGCAGCAACAGGGGCTTGTTCCTCGGGCTCCGAAGGTGGCACTATAACGATCATCAATAGAGAAGCATCGGTGTCATGTAGGGGTAGCAACAATGGCTGGTTCCCCAGGTTCTGGCGGTGGTTCAGATGTTTTCTCTGGTGGGGTGGCGGTTTGGTCAAGGTTTTTTTTTTTTTGGGTGTTTTGGGTTTGTTGGTCTCCAACCAATGCTTGGGTCTCGGGTAGTCTTGGAGATTAAGTAATTTTAATTTCCATTTCCATTTGCCCTTGTCCTTGTCCTTTTAATTTTTATAATCTTGCAGGGATTAATAAAATTTTCTTTTGCCGATCAGAAAAATAAATGAAGAAAATGGATTGTATGAAGCAAAATATGGGTTGCAAATAGAATCGTCCAAGTAGGTATGGCAACGGTGCGGGGTGGGCCGAGTTTTGCCTTACCCAACTCCGACCCGAAAAATCCCACATGGCCCCGAATCCGACTGGGTATTTTTTGGGTGCTCCCGTCCCCCGCCAGTCCGAGGACGGGTTTACTCACCCCGCCCCTTAAGAAATAGAAAATAAAATTAAACTATAAAAAATGGAAGGAAATAGTAATACAAATGGTGGTATTTTGGTATAATCAAGAGTGGACCCAACATATGGCAAGAGAGGTCACTTGACCCCACTGAGTTCTAAAATACCTCTAAAGAAAGTATAGTTTATGGGAGTATTTTGTAATGTTGCCCCAAAGCATAATATTCTTGCCCCAAAGATCCCATGAAATTTGCCAATCTTGCCCTCATTAATTGTAACCTTATGCATCTCCACTCAGAGAACTATGGATTTGTACACGCGAGGTCACTGGTTCGATTCCCATGAGGAGCAAAAATTATTTTGCCGCCACGTGGGGCGACATGCGGGTCCACGTCAGCACCACAGGGCCCTACAATGGTGCTGTAAAGACCCGTGTTTAAATAAAATAAAATAAAAATTGCTATGCTTATTTAATAAATTCATATTTAACCTTCCGTTGACTGGATTGGCTACGTGGATTACGGACTGTGCATGTGGCACCCACTTGTTTGTAGCGAGTGATAATTTTTTTTTTTAAAGTTGATTATGTCATTAATTGGTAGTGTTATGGGCCTTAGTGGATTAACTTGTAACATGTGGGAGTTAATGTACTGTATAGGTAGTTGAGGGGGTGTAGTGTGATATTCCCTTTTTAATCAAAAAACCTGGACCAGGGAAATCACTTTCCCCTTTTTCTTTTTTTTTTCCCCCTACGGAGGACACTCTCTCTCCCTCTCGGATCTTCTTCCTCACTTGAAACCTTTGGAACCCAACTCAATCTCAGTGTATACTAGTGATCTTGACCCGTTGATCGCGTGTCTAGGCTTTGAGGTGGAATACTTTGGTGGATTTCAAGCTTGGAACATCTAGTATTTGCTTGGATCTTTGGGGTTTTACTCAAAACCCACGAGGTAGGGATTTCTCCTCTCTCTTTATATGTCTATGTGTCGATTGGGTGTAGTTTATTGTGTTTAATCTTTCGTTGTCGTTGTTTGTCGAAATCTGTCTGAAACCTAAGATTCGTGTGCTGAAAAATCATGTGGGTATCCATACCTATGGAGATGGTATCATACCTCTTTTTCTCTTTGGACTGAAACTGCTCTGGTATCGATACGTGAAAAAAGGGTATCGATACCCCTGCTGGAAATTGTCTGAAAAAAAGGGGGAAAGAATTGGATGTTACGGGTAACATTGAGTATTGTTTAAAATGTTTCTTTTCTATAATTTTGACTTAGTTACATGAGAATGAACTCTAAAGTGCTTACTTGATGCATGGTGGTGTAATGATCTAATCAGATGGAAAACTTATTGAGAAATGAAAGCGTGGTAAAACTTGTAGGTAAGTGAGAAGGGTTTAGGAGTGAAATAAACCTATGCGTAGTGAAACAGATGGGCTGCTTAGACTTTGATTGAATAGACTTACTTTTATGGGATTGAGTTCTTATGGGATTGATTGACACATTGGATTACGTTATTGACTAACGATTAGTTTGTTGATGAAATAGAAAGTGAGAAGTGTAATGGTTGCTATGTATATACATATATTGAAACAAAGATACTTGAAAACTTGTGAAATATAAGGGACATGTACTGTTGGTGCATTGATATGAGAGAAAATGACTTGACATTGATGTTATCTGATACATAGAGAAAAATGTTGGATAATGGAATGACTTATTTAATGAGAATACGTGACACTATATGAGTGACATGGTGGATAATTGGATGGTAATAAGAAAGCCACGGATCCGCCGTAAGGTGTGATGCCGAAAATGGGACGCACGGGGTCCCTAATGCCCGGAAGTGCACAAGAAAGCCATGGATCCACCGTAAGGTGTGATGCTAGAATGAAAATGGGACGCACGGGGTCCTTAATGCCCGGAAGTGCACAAGAAAGCCATAGATCCACCGTAAGGTGTAATGTCGGAATGAATGTGGGACGCACGGGGTCCCTAATGCCCGAAAATGAAATCAAAAACACGTAACAAAACGGAAACGAAGAATCTTGTGTGTAGGGTGTTTGATCCAAACACCCTATTTTTCGTGTATATATGTATATATCCCTAAAGGATGACATTGAAAAAAATTGGAAAGTCGAAGTATTTTTATGCCGAAATTGAAAGGTGAAGGACCAAAATGAATTTTTGGTCAAAGTCGAAGGTATATAAAAGAAATTTTCTCTTTAACTTGAGTTGATGTCTTGGATAATTTGAGGTGTCGATGCTTGTTTTCTTCTTTTCTTATAGACTTCATAAATTATAGTGGCTTGATGTATCGAGATTGGTGTAGAAATTTGTTGGTATGGAGACATGTTTGATGCCATAGATGTGATAATAGCTATTGTGGAAGAATTACATTGGAATTGCACTTTAAACTTATAATGATAAATTGGAGATTTGATTGAACAATATGCATATGCATGTAGGTGGATAACTCATGCGTGTTGACCATGAGAGGAAAACCAAAAAGGCAGAATAAAAAGGGATACGAGGGAGAACACGATAAAACTTGATCTTAAGTTTGAAAAGACTAAATTAGGTGGACGCGTGAGTTCTCTAAGGACACATTGAGGCTTTATTTGAAATGTCCTCATGCACATTATATTTTACTTCCTTATGTGTAGTGTGTCGGCTTAGATGCGACTGTGATTAACAAGGTGGGTTAAGAAAGAGAAATTGGTTGATTAAGGAATACGGAGTTGTCTCTAAGTCATTAAAATGAAAATGTAATAATATGTTTTGAGTTTGGTAATGACAACCTGAGTTTACTTAAGATGGAAGTGGGTGCATGTGCGTGTATAGGTGAGAGTGTTGGTGTGAGTGAAGAAAAGTTCTATGTTTTTCTAAAGTAAGGATTGATTTGTATGTTCTACTTTTAGTTAAAACAGTTTGCTCTTACAAAAATATATTTTTTGGTGCTCATCCTTCCATTAGCACATAAAGTCAGTTAGAGATTTTTCTACTAGGTTAGTGTAACTCAACCCTTCATTTTCAGGTGCAGACGAGAGGCAATAGCAAGGAGTGTTTGGTGCAGGGTCAGTCATTCGTTGAAAGTTAGGTTGAAGGGAAGTTACCTTAGCATCATAGGAAAATACCTTTTTTTTTGGAAGGTGTATCTATAATTAAAATATGAAAGTTTTGGGCTGGAGTCCCCTATATTGTAGTATATTGTAGTATCTTGCACATATTTTGTGGGTGCTTGGATGATGAGATATTATTAGATTGTGATGTTGTCGAATCATAGGAATGATTAGTATTGATGGTTATATTAGAAGTGTGATTTAAGATAGTGAATATGAGAAATGCTTAAATTGACTAGACTAAATAAATTAGAGTACCGGAGAATGGTAAGGTGAATAGACATCATATGAGGTTTTACGAGAGTGAGGTGAACTTAATTACTATTGGTCTTCTAAGAGCCATGAGTTATGAAGAGATGAGTATTGTGTAAGCTATTAATTTGTACAGTTGTTTTAAAAATAAAAAAAATTCATGTATGAAGTGTGTTGCTTTTTTGTTTAAATTTACATGTTTGACGTGTTGTGTAGTCTTAGTGTGTGGAATTTGCTCTTAGAATGCGGTGCAGAATAGACACTGATGGGTACGTGGGTACAAAGAGAGGATTCTTGGTTAGAATCTGGCATTTGCCTCTGTTATCTTTTTGTGTGAAATGATTAGAAGGTTAGATATGGAAGGTATCAGCAGTGTGTCAACCCATAATTGGGAGTAGTCAACGGTTTGTAATAAAGGGAAATAGTGAACTTAGGAGTTTACTAGAATGGTTTTAAAGTTGCATGGTGTTGAGTTATATAGCAGAGATGTAATTCCATATAAGCGAGTTTAGGTTTTCAGAAAGTAGAAACTAGTAATGATTTTGAGTGGACTAAGGAAAGTGGAGTAGTATTAGACTTTTGATTGTATTCGAATGTTAGATGAAAAAAAAAAGAAGAAGAAGGCATTTGAGATTTATGTAGAATTGACATGAGAGTTGTGTGGGTAATAGAGATGTGAAATAGAGGTAATTGCTATCAGTTTTGTGCTATAAGTGTATTGAAGTACCGATGGAGGTTAATTGTGTCCTAATGAGAGGGAGTTGAGTGCCACGAGGCAAGGGGTCATTTGAGAAAATGATAAGGGAATGGTGTCACAGCCGGTTAATAACAATATTAATTGTATGAATTAGTTGTGAGGTGTGTTTATTCTTGAGGTCGAGAGAAGGATCAATAGAATGAAATGTGGCGAGTTTGACTATGATGAGTGGATGTTTATGGCTGAGCAAATGGTGATAAGTCATTATGTGGTTTGAGGATTCAGGGCTTATTAGTTTTGTTCCAGTGGAGATTATTTGAGGTTTCTTGGATTGGTGAGTGAAATGATTTGTTGATTGATGTTGGTTGGGAAAGATAGAACTTGGAGGTTAGAAATTGAGTTTTTATAAGCAATTCAAATTATCGTTCTATGAAGTTCGAGGAGTACTTGGTAGAATAAGGCGCATGGAACAAAAATGTAGAATTCGGAATTTGGGAAATGTGAGGTTATTATTTGTCAAGTTGCGGTCTGACTGTCATGTTGGTGTGTGGGGACTAGGATTCTTGTACAGATGTTGAGATTTGAGGATGTGATAAGAATGAGTAGGGGTTGGCGTAGTTTTTAAGGGGAAACCGATATACAACCTAGGCACACGCGACTGAGTGTTGAGAGGTAAGACCATTCCGTTAGTGCGAGTTCTAATGAATAATCTCGAAAATGAAGAATCAACGTGGGAAAGGGAAGACGAAGTTAAAGAGAGGTATCCGCATCTATTTTCAAATTGAATCAATGTGAGTTTCGGATTTCAGTTTTATGATTGATAGCTTCATTGTTTCATGACATGCGTTGCGGTATGAGCATGGTTACTTGGTGCACGAGTATGTTTGATTTGAATTGTAAATTTTGGGACGAAATTTCTTTAAGGAGGATAGAATGTAGAGACTCGTGATTTATTATAGTTTTGAAAATCGTTTAATGCGTGAAAGGATCGTATTCCTCTTATAAAGACGTACGTACGTTTGTGGGGGTGTACGGATATACGTATTCGGTTGTGTATCGGACTCTCGAAAAATAGTAAAATGTTAGTTTTGAAGTTGTATTGATGTTTGGAAGTGTTGGTAGCAAGTGGGGTTTGATTCGGTGATCGTTGAAAAAAAATCATTTTCTGCCCTGCTTGAACCGGTACTGGCTGTTGCCCAGTACCGGTACATGATGTCCAGAAGTTGTGTTTTCTGGCATTTTGAAGGCTCCTGAATCGGTACTGGGAGTCGCCCAGTACCGGTACATGCTGTGTTTTTCTGCACTTTTTCAGCACGCGTTTGGGACACTATAAATACCCCCCTTTTGTCATTTCTCACTCCCAAAGCCACAAAAATCAGATCTCAAAACCCCCCTCTCACCCACCCCACTTCAATCTCACCCAAAACTCTCGATTTCAAGCTCAAATCTTCAAGATCCAAGGGTTTTCTTCCTCAAAATCACAAGATTCTTGCATTTGGTGAACCAATGGTGAGTTTTATGTTCTTGTTCTCACTCCTTAAAGCTTACCCACATTTTCTCTCTCTCCTCTCGATTATTGGTTGATCTTTGCTTGTTATTCATGCTTTTGGGTTTTATTTACTCTAGATCTTGCATCCAAGCTCGGGTGAGGCTTGTTTTTGGAGGATTCAAGTTTAATCCACTTGTTAGACCTAGGGTTTTGCTCAAAACCCACTTAGGTAGGGATTTCTCTCATTCTCTACATGTTATGTGGTGAACTCATGTGATATTAGTGTTTGTTTGCTGTATATATGGTTCGATGGACTGTTTGTGGCTTGAGGATTGGGTAATTCCCACAAACACTACGTGCTTGTCTTGATTTGTATGATTTTCGAGTTATTGGTGATGTGTTGGATAGTAGTTGGTACGTGTGGAATGGGTTTGTACCACCGGTATGGATAGTAATGATTTTGTGCGTATTGTTGAGAAGTCGAATGTGAAGTTATTGTAACGCAAGGGGTGGAAACACAAGTTTCGCAAGGGGTGGTGTTTGTTTGTGACGCAAGGGGTGGAAACACAAAGCGCAAGGGGTGAAAATTTGTTGAGAGAAGTGTGTGGGTGTGTGTTTATATTTGTGAATGCTACGACACTAGAAATGGTGTTCTAATGTGTTGCCGTTGGATTTGCCACTTAACTTGAATCACTGTATCCATGTGTATCATCTCATTTACATATAGATTTGGTAGAGAATTTCCTACTGGGCTAGTGTAGCTCAGCAAAATCCTTCTTTTCAGGTTCGAATGCAGGATAATAGGTTGCATGGCACGGTGTGATAGGACACGAGGATTTCTTTGGAGGCTAATTCGATTTGGTTATTAGTTCATCTTTAGAATAGACTTGCTTTTGATCAAAGATGGCCTTGTAACTAATTTTACTCTTGAATTATCTTTCGACCTAAGTTGTAATATTTGAAACTCAGTTGTACTTGTATTTAAGTTAACTTGGGCCGGAGTGCCGATGTTTTATATTTGAAACTTGGGGACTTGATTGTAATTAAACAGGTGGGAACTCCTTTTGGGGTACTTTTTACCTTATGCGAGGATCTTTTATGGAAAATGATTCATTTATTTATGTTGAAAATCGAGGGCGTGACACAAGTTCTTATGATTGAGGGAATAGACTCGGGGTGACCCTAACGCTCGAGGGAAAAGACCCAGGTTGACCCAAGAGATTGTGATTATGGGAAAAGATTCGGGGTGACCCTAACACTCGTGGGAAAAGACCCGGGGTGACCCAAGTGATTGTGACTAACTAATGTTGAGAAAAATAATTGAAATTCCTTGATTAAAAAGAAAGGAAAAGAAAAGGATTTTTAACAAGAAAATCCTCTAGCATTCTTGAGCGAATCAACGAACTTCGGTATTTGGGCACAAATCAACGGACTTCGGTATTCAAACTTGAATCAACAGAGATTGACTCGTATCACTTTGTATTATTCCACACTACTTTACAATCAGAAATGAAAAGTTTTATATGAAAATGATTTGATAACCAACTATGAGGAAGATGACACCGAACGGAGTATTTACATGAGAAAAAGGTGAATTTTGAACAAAAGTGGCATAGTGATCTTCTCGAATGTCAAAACATGTTGTACATTTTCTATAGATTACCAAATCTTTGTGGGTCGTAGTCCTGATATCAGTTTGACAATATGTTTGGTGTGAACGCATATTTATTGGCACGTTAGACTTAATAAGGAAAGCTTAAATGTATTGAGATCTTGGGTAGATGATAACTTGAGACTAAAAGATAAATTGGGTGTGCGTGAAATCTTGATATGCTGCATTAATTGGAAGAGGTGAAAAGGGGACACGAGGGAGGATATAGTAAGTGTTAACCTGAGATTTAAAGGATTAAACTAGGTAGCCGTGTGAGTTCTTTGGTGTCGTATGGAGGTCGGGTTTGAAGTGTCATTGATCGCTTTATGTTTCTCCCCCTCATACGTAGTGTGTATACTTAGATGAGATGTGGATTAGTGAAGGAAGGTAAGTAAGAGAAGATGGTCATTAAAGAATACAAAATGTGTCTAGCTAAGTCATTGAAAAAGGAGATTAATAACAGGATATGATAGTGATGATGAGGAATAGAGGTTTTAAGTGAAAGGTGTTTGTGCGAGGTTAAGAAGGTTGGCATGTATGGGATATAGATCTATGTAAGTTTTGCTTTTGTTGTTAAGTGTTGAGGTTGAGTCACATATTTTACTCTCAGTCAAAATGCTATTATTTTTATTAAAATGTTTTTCCTTGGCACTCATCTTTTCATAAGCACATAGAGTTAGTTAGAGATTTTTCTATTGGGCGTGTGTTTGCTCAACCCTTCATTTTCAGGTACTCACCAAGGCATATAGCTTGGAGGACAAGTCGGGTGTCATTTTAAGAGCCTTGTATTTAATTATGCTATTGTCTCATGTAAAATGTGTTTTGAGCTAAAGAAATATGTAGTTTCGTTATAACACGCTTAATTATGGAGAATTGTAAAAGATGTATAACTTCTTCTCTTTTGGGCATTAATATGTGAGGATATTGGTCAATGTGATGATGTTTGGCATAACATTTTTGGGTATGTATGCATGTGAGGATGATATTTAAGTATTGGAAAAAGTAGTATTATTTATGTTGAAATTCGTGGGCGTGACAAGGATGGTACAAAAAGAGAAATGTCCATGTAGTCTCTGATGACGCACTTGAAGAATATGTTAAACACTGGAAGTGAGAGAATGATATTTAGAATCTCCATCATGAGTTGTTCATGCTGTGCAAAATAAAGCAAGCAAAAGCATAACTAAACAATGACAAGCAACGGTACGATCGTTCTAAAGCTGGTTCCAATACATTGTTGACTGCTAGAGAAGTCCCAAGTACGAGGGAAGTTAGTAGTGAGTGCCCGAAGAGAGGTGCCTTAGAGGGAAGTCAACCTTTCGAACAAGCCCTAGTGCCACCCGAGAGGAAGAAAAATTAATACACAGCATATAAGCTCAAGAAAAATGAAAGGAAATGTTAAACGAGAATTCCAACAAAATGCGCCTGGCCAAGAAGACACCCCTTCATCACTTATCTAGTGCAGAATTGGTTACCATAAGACGGAAGAGTGCACCATATGCATGGAGTTTAAACTCTGACAAATACCAAATAATGTCTTGGGGGGGGGTGGGGGGCTGTTTGGAGGAATGGCTACCAATCACAACAGTAAGGCTAGTAAAATTCCCATTCTGAAAAATCAAAAATAAAGTCTCATTCTGAAAATTCATAATTACGCAAAATAATATTTTCCAATTTTCTCCTATTCTTTATTAAAGCAAAATCCACTGTGCAATTAATCTTCCAGTATGATGTTCCCAATTCAATAGCAGTTTTCAAATTCTATGTTTGTTTAGAAATTCATCAATTTTGAACTACTAAAATCTAAAGTTTCATGGATAGATACCGACAGCTACGAAGCACCGACACTCCAAAAGGGCGTCGTGTCCAATACGACACGGCGGGGATATGCCCAAATACGTATTGGACACGTCACAAAAAAATTTATTGTTTTTTGATAGGGGAGACGACAAAGACACGGCTGGGGATTAAAATGTAATATGTTTTTAATTTTGAGGGGTTAATATGAAGTTATTCAAAATATTTAGGTTAAACTGTAATTATGCATTTATTTGAACCATGTTAATCTCATACATTCATATAGGACATGTCTTCGTCAACGAACATGGAAGAAAAGAAAATAAAAGAAAAGAACAATACACACACACACACACACACACACACACACATATATATATATATATATTTATTTATTTATACTCGTGACGTGTCCCTCGCCGTATCCGTATTTCCATTTTTTAAAAATTATTGTGTCTGTGTTCGTATCCCTATCCATGTCAGTGCTACGTAGACTGACAGTGCTAAGTGCTAACACTATTCCGAAAGACAACGCCACGGAATCCTCTTTTAGTACCATAAGGAAGAGAAAAAAAATGATAGAAGGAGCATCTCAAACAACTACAATTCAAAATTAGCACCCAAATGGGCATCAAACCAAACACCAACCTTTATAATCAAAGCTCCCTTTATCTTCCAAGCACCCATAAGGCTTGTCTATAAATGACCAAGGGGGTTTAACAAATAAATCCAATAAGCAAAACCAACACCAATTGAATATTTATGCAAGTAACAACGATTGTTTCTATTAGATCGTTGACCACCAACTCATCTAAAAGTTTATGCTATTAGAGAGAGAAACAACTTTATTATTTATATTCTCAACACGCCCCCTCACGTGTACCAAGGCTCTCCTCCATTAAGCAGACTAAACGTGTAAATTTTAATCATTAGGTAGGCAGTGAGATTCGAACAAAAGATCTATTGCCTGCTCTGATACCATATTAGATTGAGAGAAGTTTCACAAAAAGAACTAAGAAAATCCATTGAAGTGTTCACTTTGTAATTTGAGGCAATGGATGGTTGATTTTCAAAAGCAAAGTAGCTACCATGATTGTAGCCTACAACGGGATGGGACACGAACATACTACAAAGCTAGCAAATATATTTTTGCAAAGCGAAAACAAAATAATCAAAATAGGTGAGAATGCGTAGATTTAAATACCAATCCTCATTCACTTTACCATGATCTCTTACAATTTTGAAATGTTTTTCTGTGACAACTCTGATTTTCAGTAAATAAAAATCTCATTGTTTATTCGAAAATTCTTGAATAACTTTAAAATTTTCCTTAAGTGCTTATAATCCGTCATAATTAGATTCGAGTCTGGTAAAATCG
>JAOTQK010000002.1:7544285-7558543 GCA_025642025.1 Rhododendron ferrugineum
TTTTCATATTTATATCATGATCCCCCATGCTACCTGTTCGGGTCACATTTGGTCCTGTTCGGGAATACCTCCCTACACATATGAATCTCAGCTCTTGAAATTGCTCGACTATATAACTATTTACGAAGCAATTACCATTCTTGAACTGAAATTTAGAACTACAACCAGGAAACCCCTTGCTTGAGTTTTTTGTTCCTTCTGCTTGGTTCCTCAGAAAGTAATGGAAAAAGAGAGAATATAGAAAAAGATAAATATATAATTGCCTTGTATTGTTCCACTTGCTCCATTCTTCAAAACAAATTTTCAAAATTTTGAGACAAAACCTTTATAAACATGATAAACAAGTACCATGCAACTCTACTATTCAAAAAACGGTCCCGCTAATAGGTGCCCCTGGGGCAATACTTTAGGTGCAATAAATGTACCTTATAAATCCATGAGTTGTGTTTATGAGTACTTACAAAGAAAGGAAATGATATTGGCACTCCAAAAATTGATGCAGACACTCCAAAAAACAAAAGAAAGTGGTTTTGGAGTTACACTAACTTTGGAGTGCCAATATCATTTCCCACAAAGAATCACTTTTCACCACTATTTTCTAAACTAGCTAGTCATAAATGTTTGTAATACTTTTTTGTATTGACAATATTAACCTCATTTCTTTTTAAAATTAGATAGGTGAAAGGTTTTCAATACAAATAAAAAGATTACGAACATGGAGAGGGATTAAATAATTCTTCTTCCTTTTTTCCCGTAACTTGTTTTGTTCTGAATAAAGCAATGCTTTGACGGCACCTATTTAACAATCTCTATTTTTATAATTTTCAAAGGCATTTTTCCTATGGCAAAAAAAGACGTCTCACCTTTTAAATTCTCCATTTTTGTGATGAAGGGGCCTTTTTCGGATGTCATAGGCCATGTCTCTATTGGCATAATTTTTGTAAACACGAAAGCCTCCTCTTTACTGAGAAAACATTGTCCGGGAAAAGGTTGAAAGTCATCCCACTAAATTGTTCCTCTCTTTGACACGTTCACCGGATTCTACATATATTTTCGTTTTCTTGACAAATCTCATTCAAGTTAAGTATTTCTTTTTTTTCATTTGGTTTAACTCACAATCCAAACATTCATCATTCACTGTCTTACAAAGTAAAATACCAATATCTAGTAAAAATAGAAAAAAAAACTCTTTATCCAGTAAAATAGTACGAAAATTTCTTTCCAAATAAATCTAAAAAAAATATGAAAATGAACATAAAAAAATTCATACCTTTGTAATGCATGTCATTTAGAAAAGGAATGTAACGAGAACACTTTTTTTTTTTTATGCATTTGGTTGAATATAAGAGGACTTGGTTTCTTGCAACCACCTACGGGTCATCATTTAGCCTACCGGCCCGCGGCCCGTCCAAAGCCCACTCGGCCATCGGGCTTTTGCCCGGCCAGGGCCCGTCCAACGGGCGGGCTAGCCCAGCCCATAGTTTGTAATGGGCGGGCTTGGGCCTATGAATTTTTACTCGGCCCGCCCGTGGTGCCCGCCCATTAGCCCGAAATCCCACAAAACCCTTTCTTTTTTTCCTTGGTTTAGTTTCTACGCAAGGAAATTTAAGCCCGCCCGGCTTTTGGCCCGCTAGCTTGTCAATTGGGCTAGCCCGTGGGCTGGGCCTGAGCTTCAATTTATGTTAGGTAGCCCGACCCGCTCGGCCAGCAAAAAAAAAAAAAACCCGCTTGGCCCGGCCCGTGGGCGGGCTTGGACAGTAACTTGGTGGACTGGCCCGGCCCGATGATGACCCTAACCACCATCTGTTAGCACTTGATTCTTAATGGAAAAGAAAGTGCCGGCAAGTTCATGAGTTTAGTTGTTTTTCTCACCTTGAAAATAGAAGAATAAGAAGTCATATGGCCTTTTTTGTCATTCCAAAATATTGTTTGACTTCTTTTGATGGCGTGATTTATATTTTCAATGTCATTATTAGTAGATGTTGAAATGAGTATAAAGAATGTAATTAAAGCATTTAAAGAACTGTAAACTTGTGCCCTATGAGCACCTTGTAGCATTTGCCTTTAAAAAAAAAAGTAATTCAGTGCAGAAAAATCTTTATGGCATAATTTCAAAAATAAAATACGTCCGGGCATAGTATTTTGAATTTGTTTGAACCATATTAAAGAGCTCAAGAAGTACTTTAATTTGGTATAAAGAAATTTTAAAAATGATGCTCGAAAGTACTTTTTTTTAAACCCAAAAATTGCACGACTCTTTGCAGGGGCAGACAATTTGGGACAGAGGGAGTGGTATATTAACAAGTGAATTTGAGTCGAACCTTTGAATTAATAATTCAATTTCGATGAAACTTTTCCACTCAATTTCTGCACGTGTACTTTTAAAGCGGTAGCAATAAATACTCCGTAACATTGTGTAACCAAAATACCACTTGTCCAACTAATTTTCCACCATTCTGTCCTAAAGAATCAATTGATACTCCGTAGTCCGTATTATGGAGGATTCAAATAACAATAGTTACTGTAAATTGCCGAATCACCAGGAGCGTGCCACGTGTTCAACCTATGAGCTCCTGAGTTAAAGAAAGAGTCAACCTTGATGATGTCATCAGCGAGAAGTGCCGGGTCACATACTGCGGAGATCACAAAGTCCTTAACACGAAAGAGAAGGCTCATACTTGATTGTAGTTGTGGACATCCCCATTTTCCTCGGGGAATTCCTTATTAAAGATGGCCTAAATATTAGGCAAATTCTAGATTAGTAGCTTTGGCCTTGTAGGCCGGTTTGTCTTTCCTGTTTATCCTCCTGTTATGATCTTGCGTTTTTAGTCTTTGAATGAAATTTCCGACGTACCAAACAAAAAAAAAAGAAAGAAAGAGAAGGCTCTTAAAATCACTCCTGTGCGAGGAATAATCGAGATGGTGTTTAGGCTAGTGATTAATCTATGTAGAATAATTTTTTTGTTTTGTTTTTATTTAATATTTTTTGTATTTTTTAGTTTTACGTTAAACTTTTATGTAATTTGGTGAATAAAGATAAGATGAATCGGAAAAGTAAAAAATTATGATTTTTAACTTTTACACAAGTATCTTGAAAAATGTTCAAGAAAAAATCCGAAAAACCGACTTTTTGAGTTTTTCTTTGAATATTTTTCAAAATACTTGTGTAAAAGTTAAAATATTTTTACTTTTTCGATTTCTCTCGTCCTTACTCACCCATATCACATAAGAATTTGGCGTGAAACTAACAAACGCAAAAGAAATTTGAATAACGACAAAATCAAAAAATTGTTATGCATAAGTTAATCACTAGCGTGAACGGGAGATATTTTAATTCCAACTCATTTTTAACCCACCTAAACCCATGTAAATATGAGTTGATTTATCAGCCCATTAAACAATATGGACGAGTTAGGCTACAAGTGGGCGGGTTAAAAAATTTGGGTTGTAACTCATTGATTCGTCTCATTGGGAGAAATCGGAAAAAGTAAAAATATATTATCGAAACTCATAATTTTTTGAATAAAGGCAAAACTAGATCAATAAGACAGTTTTTTTTTTACTTATTCATGTCTTTTCGAAAAAATGAGTTTTGATAAAAAAAAAATTTACTTTTTTGATTCCTCTCTTCTAGAAGAATCAATAAGTCACAAAAATTTGACGCAAAACTAATAAATGCGAAAAAATTTGAATAAAGGCAAAAAAAAAGAAAAAATCTTATCTATTTTTAAAGCCAAATCAGGCCTGAGTACGTGTTTTCAAATGGCAAAAAATAGAACACAATCCTGGGGCAAAGGATCACCACTGATTTGGGTTGAAAATTTGAATGATCAATTTCATCTCCCAGTCCATACGTTTGTAACGTTTCTCTCTTCCCCTCTCGCTCTCTCTCCAGAATCTCTCTCTCTCTCTCTCTCTCTCTGTACCAGTCATCGACGACTCTCCCCGACGACCTTCGACGAAGCAACCCAGTCTCGGACGACCTCCAACGAAGCAACCCAGTCATCGGCGACTCTCCCCGACGACCTTCGAAATTACATTCCCAGGCGTCATTGACCACCGACGATCTCCGGCGACCACCAACCAACACCCGCGGAGCGGCATCGACTCCACGGGACGCTACCAGGGCGACTCGGATCTGAAGCTGGATCTGCAACTTGGGGTATCTACCTCTTCTCCCTCAGATCTGAGTTCAATTTCAGCTATTATTTTGTTTAATTGGTTTGAATGTTCTCCCCTTTTTTTGGGTCAATCGGAAATTGGTTTGAATGTTCTCTCTCTCTCTCTCTCCATGCTTTATGCTTTAGATGTAGTGAAAAATTATCGTCGATACATGATGGCATGTGAAATATCAGGGCAAGGAAAATCATAGAATAACCAGAAGGTTAAGGATTTGCTGTTTTGAACTTTTATTTCCTTGCCAATTGATCAATTTAATTTTCTTGGTATTTTGTATATCTTCTGATTTCATCATGTATATGTTTGCCTGTTTTTTGTCCCATCGAATGAGTTTATTGTTTATTGGTTTTTTCGGTAAATGAAAAAGAATTGTTTGATTGGCCCCTTCCCTTTCTCACCCAATCTGAAAGAGATTCCCTATCTGTTTGATGCTTCAACCGTGATTAGTGGTCCAAGCAGATTACTTTTGTGTAATATGAAAAGCCCTAATATCTGATGCTCAAATTATCATTTTGGTTTCTTTAAAATGGATTGGGATGAAAGGGAAGTTTCCCTTCTTATGGGTACTTCTCCTTTTTAATAGAAATCCAACACCGTGGTCCATTGAAGGAGGTCTGACAAGAAATCCAACACTGTGGTCCTTTGTAATAGAAATTCAACATTCTATTTTTGTGTTTTCATGTGTTCGACCTTGGGGTAGTAGGCCTTGGAAATTGCTCTTAAACATTTCAATTTTCAAGCATCCCTGCTAATGTAACTGTGCAAGCAAACCTGCTCCCTGTTCACAGTGATAGAATGATATTGAAACACCTCCTGTACTCTTCCCTAGGAGCACCCTCTGGAGCTTGTCCAAGTTCCTTGCCATGAAGCTGTAATTGGGAAGATATAAGCGTCTTGTTAGGATCTGTGGCAGTACAGCAATTACCGCCATCCATATGAATTGGATTTGGCCTTTTCTTCACATGCTTCTTGTTGACCCATATTTTATGAATCTTATGAGTTTTATAACTTAGTTATGAATCTTATGACACTCCTAATGCAAATCACATATGCTTCCTTAGTAATGTAAATTGATGCACTCCTGAAGGAACTAAGTTATAGATTTAACTGCATGGTTATTCTCTGGACCCGTATTTCGTATATTTTATGCCTTTCCATTTTTTGTTATGTATAGTATCATTTAGAGGAGCTCACCAATTCAGTCTTTAGGTACATGCTGGATATAACTGTACACAATTGGGGAACATAGCTTGAACGTGCACATCGTGGGCGTGGGGACTACAACAATAGGAAACGAAGGTCCTTGTCTTTGTGTGTTTGGCTGAAGCCTTGCATCTTCAAAGTTGTGACAATGAATTCACTGTCATCTTTTATGGATATGGTAAATCATACATTGGATATGGTCACATTCGCATTTGAAGCTCCGTTTGCTCGAGCTGTTGTTTTTGGAGTGCCCATTGGTGGTAGGCAATTATTTCTTAGTTACTGTCAAGGGATTATATCCTTTTCCTTATTGAGTGATAAATTCCCACGAATACTAAAACTTTTATGTCCCCCGTTTTGGCTGAAGGGCATCTATTTGTGGAGGGTCTTCTTCTTGTGGTTATTGTTTTCCTTCTTTCCCAGAAAAGTTACAAGCCCCCAAAACGGCCCTTAACAAAGAAGGTACTCTCTACGGTTGTTGATTTAAGATTTGTTTTTTCTCTTCTTAATCATTTTATAACTACTTTTCTCTGTGTTTCTGTTTTGTTTGATGCTTTGTGAGGACCTGTTATTATCGAAAACAATTTCGCACGTATTAGATTTTCTTTTCTTTTCTTTCCATCATCATCTTCTTCTGTGATTTATTTTAGGAAAGAAGGTAGAAACTTGTACTTTGGACTTTGGATAAGAAATCAAAGAGAGCTCAGCAGAAATGCAAAAAACATTCAGATAACAAACATGTTGTAGCACTAATCTTTTTACATTCAGTTGGCTCAGTTAACAGGAAATCAAAGTAATAAGCTTTTGTGTCCTATAATAGGCGCTAGGCAAGGCAAAGATGGCTTATTAACCTTTTTGGTCCCCAAAGTATCAATTTTGTCCCATTTTGATCCCCAATAAAAAGATTGGAGACATTTAGTCCCCAACGTTTTAAAATGTGTACCAATGCAGTCCCCACCCATCACGCCATTACAACAAACGGCAAAACAAGGGGTACTCTTGTCATTTCCCCACCCCCAATCCTCTCGACCCCTATTTGATCCAAATGGAAGGGAAACTTTACCAAATTTCAACCCTATTCAACTCCCCTGTTTCAGAAACGAATCCAAAAGTTGTCGATCATGTTTGGACGGACTAAGATTACAAGATTCCAAAATTGAAATGCAGGTGGAAGTGGTATGAAAATTGGTCTTTTCTCTCTGATTTTTAAAAGTTTGGTTCGTTTGCATGGGTTTTGGCTTCATTTGTATTGATTTTGTGGGCACCTGATTTCGTGTGTGTATAATATATATGATGCAAGTATTAAATGTGTGTGGGTACTGTATAAACTATGTGAGTTCTTTATTTTTGTTGCTTTTAAAGAACCTATGCAGTGGAAAGTAAAAAAGGGTTTTTTTTTGCATTCAACCCATTGTTTTTTTTTTTTTTTTGCATTCAACCCATTGTTTTTTTATTTTTTTTGCTTTTAAAGAATCCATGCAATGGAGAGTGAAAAGGGTTTTTTTTTTTTTTTGCATTCAACCATTTTTTTTTTTTTTTTAAAGAATCCATGCAGTCGGGAGTAAAAAAGGGGGTTTTTTTTTTTTTGCATGGCC
Organism: Rhododendron ferrugineum; assembly: GCA_025642025.1. NCBI lineage: Eukaryota > Viridiplantae > Streptophyta > Magnoliopsida > Ericales > Ericaceae > Rhododendron > Rhododendron ferrugineum. The sequence continues at coordinate 7,551,263 of JAOTQK010000002.1, forward strand.
ATATAAATCTTTGGACTCAAAAGGGGCAGCCGTTTTGCTTCATTAGATTAGGGTGCTCTGTTTTTTTCCAAATTGAGAGAGGGGAGAGAGAGACAGTAACAGAGGAATGGGTGGCGTTATAATATGTGGGTGGGTTTGGATAAAAGAAGTTTAGAGTGACTTTTTTTTTTAATCTCTATTCAATTTTATTTTTATTTTTGCGTCAAACTTTTGTGACTTATTGATTCGTCTCGATGAAAGGTACCGAAAAAGTAAAATAAAAATTGATTGAAACTCATAATTTTTTAAAAAAAGGCAGAAATGAGTTAAAAAGACGGCTTTTTTGACTTATTTTTTGTCTTTTCCTAAAAAATTATGAGTTTCGATAAAAAAAATTATACTTTTTCGGTTCTTCTCGTCGAGACAAAAGCGCAAGGCGAGGCGCTTGACCCTCCATGGGGCAAGGCGTATGCCCCGAGGTATTGAGGCGTAAGCCTTTTGATTTTCATTAATTAAATTAATAAAATTACGTATAAATACAAAAAATGAGCAGTTCAGTAAAGATAGATTAATACAAAAAGATAGCATAATGTAGATTATAAGTTAATGACTTATTATTACCTTATCAGTTAATAACTAATAACTAATTGAGAAACCCTATAACATCACTTTATTAGTTGTTAACATTTTATTTTATGAACTTATCACTTTATTAGCTATTAACCGAGCACATCAGTTAGTCACTTAGTAAAGGAAAACAGAGCACAACTGTTTAAAGAAAAACAGAGCACGACTTTAGAAATTACCAAAATTAGATTAGTAAAATTTCTGTCCTAAGGCTTACGCCTCACCTATCGAGGCGTAAAAGGCAACTGCCTTTGTGGTTTACCGCCCAAATTTTCACGCCCTAAGGCGTTTTGGCATTGCCTCACTGCCCCAAGGTGAGCCCAGAAAACACCTTTGAAAACATTGGTCGTAATAATGAAAGCATTGAACATCTGTTACTGTTAGCATGTATCACATGTCTTTGGATGTATTAGGGTTCCTTTGCTTATAAAAGAAATCCTCTTGTGTTGTTGTAAGCTAGTTAAGCCTCCCTTTGCATATAAAAGAAATCTGTGTGTTGATGTAAGCAAGTTTAGCCTAAGCGTTATGTTGTGTAATAAACTCTCCTTCGTGGATACAATCACAAAGATCTATGGAACAAAATCACAAAGGATGACAGATCGATAGAACAAGTAGAACAAACTAGAAGGAGAGTTTGTTACATAAGAGAACACTTAGGCTTAACTTGTTATAACATGTAGGGGTTCTATACGCAAAGGGACCCTAGTACATTCAACATGCTAACCGGTGTTCCATGTCTTCATTATTGCAAATGTAGACTAACACACACTTAGGTACACATGTGATACACACCAGTAAACTTTGGTTACAATGCATATTAGACGCTAACATGTTAGGGCAAATGCCTTCAAGTGCAATCACATCTGAAGTACAATTGTTCTCAAAGAGTAACTTTAGCAAAATAAGAAGGGTGTAAATGATATCGTACTTCGAGGGTAATGGTCGATTGGGTTATTTGGTTGCAGTAATGTGATTACCAAACCATTAGTTTGTATATATACCTGCACTTTTCTTTGATTCCTTGACTTTTTAGATAAATGGATTTGCATAGCTTCATGCCTCAAAATTCTGTCTTAAGTTGTATGTTTTTAGTAAAATTACAACATCATGGAAAAACAAAGGAGCTTTGATATGTTCTAGTCTTTATTTTTAATCATTTTAGCATCAATGGGACAAAATGCTCCTGTAAAATTTTATGATGAATTTTGTCTGTGTAAATGACTCATGAGTCATAGTTGTAAGGTCGCGGGAAGAATACTAATTGACAAGAAGAAAAAGGATTACAATGAATGTTCCGGGTTGTATACGTGAGTTGCCAACCTGATATTTCGACCCTTGTGCTAGTATGTACTATACCCGAATTGTCCACCCCGTAATTTCCACCCTTGGCGTATGTAATTTCATCCTTGACTTTAGTTTGCATTGCATCGTTATGTTTCTTTTCAGGTTGTATGCAAACAGGTCTATGTAGGCACATTCTTTTCAGTCAGGCATATATCCAGTTATACCAGTCTATATCTTTTTCTTTTCTTTTCTTTTCTTTTTTGTGCTGGTAAGGTTACCAGTCTATGTCTTGTTGGTAAGATCCCATCTTCTGCTTTATTTTGCTAGGAAATAGATGAGCTATGTGACGAATGGGTTCCAGAATCCCTCGTACCTCCAATTACGGAAGAGATGCACTATGAACCTCCAGTACTAGAAAGGTGAAATGAAGCTAGTTTTTTGTTTTCTGGACATCGAAGAATCACTGAGTTTTTGGAAGTTATGCTCATTAATTTCTTTTAAGGCTTATGTTTATGGTATGGCAATATCATTCATGTCTGCTTGTGTTTGTTTGCTCTGCCTTCCGTAAAGTAGTGTTTTGAATTCCTTGGTGGTGCACATATTGCCTTTTCGTGCACTGTCCGACCGTCTTGCATTTTTAATAGGAAAAGAGTTTTACAGGTTAACTCGAGTTTTTTTTTGTCCTTTTTGTGTTATTTTTTGGTTGAGCTGGTTTATCCACCTGAGCATGGCCACAGGGGCACCATTGTGTGTGCGCGCGCGCATGTCTTTTTGCTTATAAGATATTTGTAATTTTGTAAGATAATTCTTATCCTTCTATACTTCAAATGTGTCTATTTTGCATTGGAAGATACTGTGGAGCTGGGATATTGGTTGTCTTTTTCATAACCCACCTAATGGATTCTCAGAAAAGTATTACAGTACCATATAGATCTGCCACTATAGCAGGACGTCCCTGCTCATGAGTTGCGCTTTATGCAGTGCTGCAGGGCCACATACTATGATCAATGGCAAGGAAGTTGTGAACTTTGCTTCGGCGAATTACCTTGGATTTGTGGGACATGAGAAGTTGCTTGTGAGAAGAAACTTTTCCTATTAGTCTACTTGTATTACTTTCCATTTGTTGAAAGTTGAAACAGTTAAGCTTTAGTAACTTTTTGTAACAGGAGTCATGTACATCTTCATTGGAGAAATATGGTGTTGGTTCTTCTGGTCCTCGGGGATTTTATGGAACAATTGGTATGACAACAAAACTAGTAACTATCACAGTCTATGACTCTATCACACTTAAACGAAATTGGAGTCAACTCCTTTTAATTGCGAATTATTGGCGTTCTGATAAAATTGTTTTGGATAGATGTTCACCTTGATTGTGAGGGAAGAATAGCTAAATTTCTGGGAACTCCCGACTCCATACTGTATCCTTATGGACTTTCCACCATGTTCAGTGCAATTCCAGCTTTTTGCAAGAAGGGAGATATCATCGTCGTGTGAGTTATCTTCTATCTCGACTGTTGTGGTTATTGATATGCATATCATATATTGTTTGGCACTAATCTTTGAAGGCTTTGGCGAGTTTTCTTCCAAAGAATTCAACTTCAACAGTTCATTTAGCATATAACTCCCAAGGGAATGTTTGGCTTCATCTCAAGAGTTATCTATTTGATATTTACTTTAATTTGGTTGGTTCTAGTAACAAAGTTGTCATGTACGAGCAATTTATTCTTGCACGAGCTATTCACTATTGTCAAATATAAGAGAAAGTGTATAGGGTATTAATTAATCCTAACACAAAGACGGGGTGTCTACTTGATTAGCATCTTGCCAATTAAGGATTTGGGTCTCGGATGGGCACTTGTTGCTTTTCTCCGTGCTCTCTTTAGTCTTTGTAATCTCTTTCAAAGATTAATAAAATTATTTTTCGCCGTTCAAAAAAAAAAAAACCGTAACACAGACATATTATTTATATTAAGTACAAGACTCTCTTAACCAATGTGGGACAAAACTAAATAACTCCTCAATATTCTAACACTCCCCCTCAAGTTGGAGAATAGATATCACAAAGTCCCACAGCTTGTTACATAACAACTCTAACCGGGGCTTGGATAGTGATTTAGTAAACATGTCAGCCAACTGAGCGCTTGTAGACACAAAGGGAGTAGTTATCACACCACCAGCTAACTTCTCATTCAAAAAAATGCACGTTATGCAATGCAAAAAAAAAGGCTTACATTAATTTTTTATACGCAACCTTTCAATAACATGGTAAGTTAATTTTGTCGCATATAGTACACATTGGCGACGGGGAAAAAAAAATCGTCACCAATTAATCCTTTTGGCGACGAAAAAATTTGTCACCATTGTAACACAATTGGCGATGAATTTTTTCGTCGCCAAAGGTCTAATTTCATCACCCTTGCAACAAAATTGTTTCGTCGCCAAATGTAACTAATTGGTGACGAAATTATTTGTTATATTTGGCGGCTAAAGAGTAATTTCATCACTAATTTGTTACATTTGGCGACGAAATTAGTTTTTCGTCACCAATGTGCACTATTTGCGACGAAAACGAATTTCGTCACCATTTTTTGTCACCTACTACCTAATTTCTTGTAGTGTAATTTGGGTTGTGGTGGTTTGGGATTGGGGTTAAGCTGGGGCTCTGATACCATGTTGTCAGATATAAGAGAAAGTGTATAGGGTATTAATTAACCCTAACACAAAGACATTATTTATAATAAGTGAAGACTCAATACAACACTCTCTTAACCAATGTGGGACAAAACTAAATAACTCCTCAATATTCTAACCCTAACATTATAATGAATAAAGAAGGGCAACTCATGAACTAAACAATCTCATCTACAAGCTATTGTAACTTACCCTAGAAATCTATTGCAAACATGCAAATATACAAGCATTGCCCTTAAGGTGCTAGGACATATATGATATATCAGACACTGGCGTTGTATTCTTATCCCGAAAATTACATCTCGCATTTCCCTGCCCGATAATGATTTCTTTTCGCTTCATTGAAGTTGCCTCTTTTCCAAATCAAACCAATCTTACCTTTTTCCAACAGGAAACTCTAACTTATAAACCCCTAAATCTGTTGATATTCTGTTGCCAGAATTCACCATAACTCTATTGGTAAACAGTCACAGGCTTAGTTTCTCAAAGCTTCCTACGTCACTGGACGTGTCTATTGGGGTGCATGTATGTGTTTAAGTTGTCTTTGATTGATCCAATTCTCTAGTGCATAGTTGTTAACGGCGAGAGGCGCATCAAGCTGCAAAGATCTGTCAGGGCCTAGGTGCAAAGCGAGGTGCATGCCTTTTTGAAGCGAGGCGAACATAGGTGGAAAAAAATAGAAAAAATAGCATACATCAATACTATATATTCTAATAAACATAAAAAGTGTACTATATCTGAAAACATTAAAAAGAAGCTTTTTTGTTTTTATATGCAGTATAATTATATGTACGGACAGACACACACATATATATTTGGAAACTTAAAGGAAAAAAAGCTTTTTCATTTTCATATATAGTATAATATATGTCGACTATATCCGCGAAGAGAGTAGATCGGCGGATGATCGAGAGAGAAGAGATGAGAGGAGAGGAGAGAGAAGATCGACTGATGATCGAGATGATACATGTGCTATTTTCGTTTCTGGTGATTGGGAGAGAAGAGATTTACGATCGACTAAAGTCAAGGCTGAAGGAGTGAAAGTAATACGTTTAACCTAGCTTTGATCCTATGGCTGTGATCAAAATTGAAAGAGGCGCGCCTTTTCTCGCCTAGGCACGACTTGGCTGCACTTCATTGAAGGCGCCTTGCTTGGGATCAGGCAAGTGACTCAAGGCGTGCCTTTGACAAGTATGCTGTAGTGCAAATGACACTTGGACATGGATGGATGTTTATTCCTTGAGTACTTTTTAAAATGGTATACAGTATACACAAACTAGCATAGAGCACTGAATGCATAAAACTTGGGTGCCACATGAGTACTTTTTATTTGGTTGCATGTGCAGCTAGACACTTGGACGCATATTCCATAAGCATAAATCTATTTCGTCAAATTTGTAGACTTTATGCGGGTGCTAGTTAATGTTACTTATAGTTTCTTACCATTCATGGTTAAAGCAGCTTGCTTTCTCTCATTTTATTGTCTTTTGGTTCTATGAGAATGCTTTATGTTTGGGAAATTCACTACAAATAGATGTTAAATTACTTGGTAACAACATGAGTAGTTTTGGCATACTAATACTAGTCCCCTTAGTCGTCATGTATTGGCATTAAATTCAGGTTAATCCTTTTCTCTTTATTTAACCTCTTCTTCATGCTAATTTTTTTGCCTCTTGGGCGATGCGGTTCTTTCAGGGATGAGGGTGTCCATTGGGGAATACAAAATGGGCTCTATCTTTCTAGAAGTACAATTGTGTATTTTAAACACAATGATATGGAGTCTCTACAAAGTACTCTAGAGAAAGTTACTTTTGAAAATGATCGAGCTAAGAAACTAAGGCGCTACATTGTGGTTGAGGCCATTTACCAGGTACCTTTTAGAAAATTTGTTACTTCGATATTTTGATAACTTTCTCTTTAATCATTAGTCCAAGGGAACACTAGAAGCTAAGTTTTTTTTCCCTATGAACTCCCTTTGGGAGTCCACTTTTGGAATATTCTTATAAGATCAAAATAATATTTGTTATGGAATTGGATTCATGTTCTGTTTTGATGAAGAAAATCAATTTTGCCATGCGTTTTAGGCTTCCCTGAGCGAAAGGTGTGGTGAATTAGATGAAATAGGAGGGAGAACAGTTGGTTAGGGTTTTGAAATGCTTGGATAGGGTTTCTTTCCATGGCGGTGATTGAGATGGAAGACAGGGAGGTAGGGTCAGGTTGCATAGGGTGGGCGTTAGGTGTTGGGACTTGGGAGGAGCTTGGGATTGGCGATGTTTGTTCGAACGCTATGGTGCAACAAGGGTGTGTTGGGAAGGATGGGGATGGGGCTTGGGGTGGTTTGGGAGCAAAGGTTGTGGTGGCCATTGTTTTAGGTGACGGGGTATTTTTTGAGGTGGCCATTGTTTTAGGTGACGGGGTATTTTTTGAGTTTGGAGATTTTTTTCCTTGATGGAAATTTATTTAGAATCGCTCACTATGTATATATTGAGGAAAGAAGAGAAAATGATCCTTTATTCATCAATTTGTGAGATACTCCCTCCGTCCTAAATTGTTCGTCCCTTTTGGGGAATCCAACTTATTAAGGGATGTGAAAACTTTGTAGTGTCTTTTCTGTTTTGCCCCTGAGTCCCAGTCAATATTACCGAGGTCAATTTTGTGGGTCTAACTTTTTATATGAAACTCAAAATATATGTAATATGG
>JAOTQK010000002.1:7620970-7639394 GCA_025642025.1 Rhododendron ferrugineum
AGTGTTAGACTTGTCCCACATCGCTCATCTAAGCCACCCAATCTTGGTTAATAAATTCTAGAGGCTACTCTACCTATAGCCAATTGATTTTAGGTTGGAACCCTCAAATAAATCTAACAGAGGTAATCTAGACACGCGTTGAAGAGGTAATCAACGGAGTCACTTGATCTCAGCCGTCCGTTTTGACATTAATTGGACGGTCCAGATTTTAATGAAACTTTTACTCTTCCCTAAAAAAAATTCATTAAAATCCGGACCGCTCAATACAATTTGGCCTGACATGACTTACCTCCGTAAACCACTATTCACGAACGAAAAGCTCCGTGAAATAGTACTCCGTAGTTTTTCTCATTCAAAATCTAAGAAAGCTGTCATGCAATTTTAAAAACCTTAGCGTGTGGAAGTCACTGTCAAATGTCAATAACCACTCTGACAAATACTTCTGGAGCCACCATTTGCTTAAACAAACATAATAATCCATCTAGTATTTGATTCAAATTAATGTACATGAATGAGATACAAAATATAAACAACGCCCCAAGCGACATTTTTATGAAATTTTTTAGAGGTCAATTTATCCCACTAAAGCCCTAGTTGTGAGAATGGCAAGTATTGACTGAGGTAATGCGTAATTCGAGTTGTCTTGATAAAGACTGTACGAGCTTACGAAAAGCGTTTCAATTATGTTATTCAATACTTAAATCGATTTCAAACAAGTCTTTAACGCGTTGGACGCATTTTGAGCTAGTATTTGATTCGTTTATCGGTCCTAGTTTAGACATCACAAGAGCATGTACACCAATCTCGGTATACATGCAGTTCCATTTTAAGCTACTTTAGCTATGCAAAACACGAAAGCCACCATTAGGGCTATAAGTGAGCCGAGCTACTCGCGAGCTCGGCTCGACTCGGCTCGTTTAGTAAACGAGCCGAGCTCGAGCTCGACTATTCGGCTCGTTAACTAAACGAGCCGAGTGAAACTCGGCTCGTTCGACAAAAGCTCGGCTCGTTAAGGGAGGCTCGGCTCGTTAAGAAAGGCTCGTTTAGTAAATGACTAAGCTCGGCTCGTTAAGGGCTCGGCTCGTTAAGACTTGAGCCGAGCTCGAGCTCGAGTTTTGAGCTCGTTAAGTAATCGAGCCGAGCTCGAGCTCGCCGAAACTCGGCTCAGCTCGTTTACACCCCTAGCCACCATGCACCAGATTCGGTAAACACCTAGGTAGAATTGCTCTAGCTCCCGTACTTCGGTAAATCTAGCAAAGCCCTATTCACAAGCAATTCATTAGTTTTTTTACTAGTTTTTGGGCCCAGTCTCTACCCTTTCTCTCTCTTCTTTTGCGTTAGTTCTAGACCGAAAAATGCTACAGGTGTGCGGGACTCACTCTCGGAACCCACACAAATGATCCAATTCGTTCAATAATTCTAAGATAATATCTTGAGTGGTTTAGTAAAAAAAATAACTCAATCAAATAATCGTTAGTATTTTATCTAATCTTTACATTTTGTCATTCATAATACAAAATCTTAAATTTTGATTGGATTTTGAAAAAACAAGTTAGACAACTATGTACCCGGTAGCCCCTTGAGGTAAGCAATCAGTGGTATGGATTTTAAAGAAACTTTTCCGGGGAAGAGTTAACCCCGCAAACTATTCCCCGATTTTTTTTTTTAAATTCGGACCATCCAAAACACTTTTTAACGCACGCGATTGGCTCCGTAAAACCTTATTCGCGGAGACGAACGAATGAGATCGGATGAAAAGTTTTTTTAAAATTCAGACCACTGATTGTCGAGACGAACGAATGAGATCGGATGACTCCGTAAATAAATAAACTAGAGTATTTTACGACGACTTCATAAATAAAGTCTATCTCAAGAGAGAGAGAGAGAGAGAGAGAGAGCGCGCTCAAGTACGCAGAGAAAACAGTCTGGTTCAGAGTCCTATAATAATTCATAGTGTTCCATTGCCTGCTACTGTGCCACCCCTGTTCCTATCCAATCTGATGTACTTATTACTATTCGATGTGCAAAAAATCTGTCTGCACAGAGGTTAAAAAAAAAAAAAAAGAGAAACCCAATTTGCATTGCCAGCCAGCTAACTAAGCAAATGGTTTTCTTTCTTCAAATATGTCATCATTAATCTTACAGAAAGTTGATGATTTTTTCTCTGCTTTAATGCTTGCGCGTGGCAGGCATGGTTTGTCTCAGGCCTTGATTTGGAAATCTGTCAATTCTAGTACAGTAGTACTACATACTAATCTTTCTTTCGAGTCTCGAGTATCATGATCTTCCAATTCCATTTACCTTTTTCGTTTGTGGGTTCAATGTAAATTCCACTTCCAGTACGTACATATAGATTTCATGTTTTTTTTTTGTTTTTTTTTTCTTACTACTATGATGCATCCACCAAGCGAAAAATAAACAAATCACACGCGAAAGAGAAACACTTGCGTCTGATATCCAGACATGAGAAACAAAACCGAAAACATAAGCAATAACAGCACAAACCCCGGGCCCGTTTTTTCTCCTAGCTAGAACTTCCTCTTTCGGCCGCCGCCGCCTGGGGGGAGGCGCCTTCGTCCCTCCTCCCCGGGCCCCCCTGTCCTCTTCTCCCCCTCACCTCTCCTCTCTCTTTCCTCTACCTCTTCCAGTCTCGAACCCCTTTCCCCTTTCCTTGTCGTCTGTGTTTTTGGGTCGCCGCTCTCCTCTGCTTGGGAGGGTGGGGCAGCTGTTGTCGCTTCCTACAGGAGATCTCCTTGGTCTCCTCCGGATGCCTAGCGGCGTTGGGTGACTCGTCTTGTGCCGATCAGATTGGCGGTGGTGGTGTTTGGTGGTGTAGATCTGGCCGGGGTGTGTGGTGGTGGAGAGTGGCGGTTTAGGATTTTAGAGGTGTAGTTAATTTTGGTTCTATTTTTGTTTTGCAGGTTTCCCTTTCTCCAAAATTGATCGGTGAAGGTGGTGGTTTGATCGGTGGTGGTCCAGTCCGGCGATGGTGAGGTGGTTGCGGCTCCATGGTTGTCTGCTTTGGTCGTTTTGTGTCGAAGTCCGGTCAACACGGCGTCGGGTGACTCGTCTTGTGCGGATCAGATTGGCGGCGGTGGTGTTTGGTGGTGTAGATCTGGGCGGGGTGTGTGGTGGTGGAGAGTGGCGGTTTGGGATTTTAGAGGTGTAGTTAATTTTGGTTCTATTTTTGTTTTGCATGTTTCCCTTTTTCCAAAATCGATCGGTGAAGGTGGTTGTTTGATCGGTGGTGGTCCAGTCCGCCGGTGGTGAGGTGGTTGCGGCTTCCATGGTTGTCTGCTTTGGTCGTTTAGTGTGCCGAAGTCCGGTCGACGGCCGTCAGAGCTTTCAATCAGGCGAGGGGCTGGCATTTCATCGTTCTAGAGTGGTGCTGTTGCTATTGAAGACTCCTTTTGCAGGGGATTGCTTGGGTTTGTTGCTATTGATGGTGGTGGTTTGCCCTCAGGCCTTGTCTGCTCCGGCCTTCACTGTCGTAGAACGGCTTCTGCTGCCGGTCTCTACATTTGGGAGAAGCCGGTTTGGCTTAACGGCGAGACCAAGCTCCGGTGGTTTGTGCGACGGTGGCTGCCAGTGTAGTTATGGCTTCGTGGTTTGGTTTGGGTGGGCCGGCCCAGGCTTGGGCCGAATTTGGACATTTGGGCTTCTTTGCTTTATTTGGGTATAGGGCTGTGCTGTATTGTATTATATTATCTTGATGTGGACCCTGGTAGACCCTTGGGTGGCTTGAATTTTGCCCTTTTGGTGTATTTTCACACTTTTTGTTGGATCTCCTTCCCTTTTTCCCGTTTTTTAATAAAATTTCATCTTTTGCCGATCAAAAAAAATATCCAGACATGAGTTTCAAACTCTATTCACGTACAATGACACCTGAAGCCGTAAATTTCCCCCTTGTTCATTTTGATACTTTAGGGAAAATTTTAAAATGACACCTGAACTTTGCACCAAATGTCACAGAGACACCTGAACTTAAGTTTATTTCAATTAAACACATGTACTAACAAAATTTCCAAATTTAGACCCCCGCCGTTATACTCCATCCAAAAAATTACTGACGCGGCATCTCCAACCCGTTTAAGTTGGCTCATTACACATGTTTCCAATAGGGGACGATGCACCCAAGAGAAACCCATCACTTTTGAGGGAGATGGTAGAATAATAGTCAAACTTCTAGAGAGAGAAATGAAGGGAAATCAATTAGGTTTAAGGTCATTTTCTTTCTAAAACGTGAGGTAAAGTGAGGGGTTTGGATTGGGTGCATCATTCTCTGTTGGAAACATGTTCAATGGGACTAATTAAACGGATAAGAGATGTCGTGTCATTAATCTTTTGGACGGAGTATAACGACAGGGGTCTAAATATGAGAATTTTGTTAGTACAGGTGTTTAATTGAAATAAACTTAAGTTCAGGTATCTCTGTGACATTTGGTGCAAAATTCATTTGCCATTTTGAAATTTTCTCGATATTTTACTTTGTTTTCCAATCATTACCCTATATCTTTTTTCAATCATTATCCTATTTTTCCAATTATTAATTTCATTTCTCTCACTATCTCTCTCCATTCATTACCCCTCTCTCCAATCATTACTCTATTTATCTCTCCACCCACTACCAAAACTAAAATATCCAAATTTACCAAACGAACAAGCCCTTCATGTTTTGTCAATGGAATTATGTAGAAGATTGACCACCTTAAATTCAAATCAAATGAGTACAAGACCGGTCAACACGATTTTTCTCTCGTCACGCTGTCATACAATGACGGTGTTGGCATTCCGACCTACCACAACGAGAGAGATGCTACATACACTGCCATCCATCCACTATATTTTTTGTGGAGTTCATTCCGAGTTCCAAAAAAATACATAAAAATGTCCATAAATTTTAGAATAATATTTTATGTGGCCCTGTAAAAAAATCAGCTCCAACGGATATCAGTAAGTATTATTTCTTGATTTGTAGGAAAAAAACTGCTCAATTGCACAGTTTCGCCTTTAGGCTCCCTACGAATCAAAAACTACTCAATTGCTCAACTGATATTTGTTGAAGCTAATTTTTTACAGGGCTCCATAATATATTTTTTTGAACATTTTTCTGTATTTTTTTAGGACCTGGTGTGGGCCCTACAAAACTTGTAGTGGATGGTGATACTTACCGATATTTGTTAGGGGTGTACACGGTCTGGATTGGTCCGGTTCTCTAAAAAATCAGTAACCTACCATTTCAAACGGTTCTAAAAAATTGGGAACCAGAACCTAATCAATATATGCATGGAACCTAACCAGAACCAAACCGCAAGACCGCTTCGGTTTTGGTTCGGTTCCGGTTCTATCCAATAAGCATCCAAACACTTATTCACAAAATATGAACTCATCAAATTAAAGAAATAAGAAAATAATCTGCTGGAATAGGAAATGAAGGAAGAAAATAAAAATCTTTCCTAACAAATGAGATTTTATCTATAAATAAATTAAGTTTAGTAAGGAAAAGATTAACCAACTAAATTCAAATACATATTTAATTACACACACATATGTATTTTTATATTTATCTTAGTTTTAAACGGTCCGGTCCGGTTCTAACCACGGTTTATTAATTGAGAACCAGTAACCGAACCAAAATTAACGGTTCTTATTTTTTTGGAACCATAACCTGACCGTAGAACCGCAAAACCGGACCAAATAGGACAGTTCGGTCTAGATCGGACCGGTTTTACGGTTCGGGCGGTTTTCTTGAACACCCCTAATATTTGTTGAAACTGATTTTTTACAGGGCCCCGTAATATATTATTTTAAAATTTTTGAACATTTTTCTGTATTTTTGTGGGACCCGGGGTGGGCCCTATAAAACATATAGTGGATGGTGTAGTGGTTGGATGTAGTGTACCTAGACTTAATGACGGATTAATACACCATAAAGAAAGTTATTATTATTAATTAATAATGACGGAGAGGGTAAATTAAAAAAAGTTATACAGTATTTTTTTTCCATTTCTTTTTGTAAGTATTCACAACACCGTTGAGGGCCACTTTATTGTTTCTATCTATAACTATACAATTTTAGTATAAATCCACAACTTTGTTAGTAACTTATTAGATCTCCACATGTACAAATCGTCACAATATTCTTAACTACCACCTTTAGTGGACTCTAGCAAATTTGGCCAGTAGCGTCTCGTATACTTTAAGTTTATTTTTTATTAGCGTCGTCTGTTTCATCCATCAGCGTCGGTCTTCATCCTAATTTGTATATCTCAGTTGTGTCAATCTACTAGGTCATCAATGTCGGATTTTCATTATTGCTGATTCAGATTTATCACAACTTCTTATAAGCTACTAAGTCATCACCCTCAAGTTAAATATTGTGAGTCCCAATCCTATTGTGAGTATATAAGGTAACTTTACACATATGAAGCTAGAAGTAAAACATATGCTATTGAAAAAAAATTCTTGAAGTTAAAATGGTGTGCAATTTCGATCAAGAATTTGAAAAGAGTTTTGTACAAGTGAAAAATATAAGGAGATAAAATGACAGTCCGCACGTGCTAAACTCCAATCATTTTTAAATTAAATCAACGACATAGTTATAGATTAAATTGAATTTGTCCTTACAATCTCATGTATTATTATTTACTAATGACGGAGGGAGTAATATTATTTAATATTCCAATCTTATGTAATAACATTAATAATGACGGAGAGAATAAGTTAAAGAGAGGTAATTTTATTTTATTTTCATTTTTTGTGTGTATTTATTCAAAACATCTTCGAGGGCCACTAATTATTTCTATAACAATACAATTTATATATAAGTCCACAAATTCGCTAACATATAAGATCTCCACATGTACAAATCGTCACTATTCTTAGTTACCATCTTTAGCTGACTCCATCAAATTCGCCCAATAGCTCTTGTTTACTTTAATTTTATTTCTGTATTAGCGTTGTCTGTTTTCTCTATCAACGTCGGTCTTCGTCTTATTTGTATATCATAATTGTGTCAATCTATTAGATCATCTATGTCGGATTTCATAATTGTTGATTAAGATTTATCACATTTCTTCTAAGCTACTATTAAGGTATTTCTCAATCGAGACCAACAAGTTAAATACTGTGAATTGCAATGCTATTATACTATGTGAGTTTACGTATTAAGCTACCTATGATAGTCCCATATGGTCGTAGCTCATTATGGATCAACTCCTATCTATCCATTCAAAACTTCATTTAATGGATTTAGTCCAAGTCCACAACAATTATTTAAATCGTTTATTCATAAAACTCTTCAAAAATGTTTTTTTTTTCAATTAATGTAATAAAATTTTGAAATCTTCGTAAAATAAGTTGTATTTAATGCCTAAAATAAAAATGCAAATGGTAATTTAATTTGGCCCCCCTTTGGCCTAACTTTTTCTCAACTTTTTGGCACGGTTTTTTTATTTTTAATTTACTAGATTTGGATCAATTTTTTTACATCTGCTCGTTCGTGTTGATGAAAAGAATATAAAAAGTATAAAGATAGACAGCAAAGTTGAAAACAAAATCATATAATTCGACGAAAATACTAAAAAAATTCAATTTAAGCAGACGATGTGATCTAGAAATTTGACCTAAATGTTAATTATACGAACTTAGAGAAATTACCAAAAAACCAAGCTAAAATTCGCCAAAAAATTAGGCCAATGGGCCTTACCATATATATCTGAATTTGGTGATATTGAGGGCAGAGTAGTAGCAAACCAAACAAAAACCATAGGCCATAGCTTAGAAACGGTACATACCTCTCCCACGTGGGCTTTCAGATACGGGTATGGGTTAGGGTGGTGGGCCACCGAATCCCGATGTTGTAGTGCACCTTCAGTACTACATCGTGTAGTGCGTGTGGCCGATATAACCGTCCATTTTGGCAATAAATGACTCGAATTTTTATCAAAACAGTAAACAATTAAGTTTGTAGAAGTTCAAATTAAATTGGAGTCATTATACTGAGATGGACGGCCGTATCGATTGCACTACACGGTGTAGTCCGTGGGCCACCACCGTAAGAGCCATTGACCTCCATAAATTGTATGTACACATTGTACGTATAGGCTCTCTTTTTTGTCAGCCATGCCAGTGCATTATGTCTGTCGCCGATAAGATAACGTGTCAGACTTCCATTGGCCGATGGCTGACCAAGGAAACTGTGCCCCGAGCCTCGGACGCTTATCTATCAAACTGCCCGGCCTCGGATCCGTCACTCTTCAAGTCCTTTCTGCTTGCTTCGTTTATGCTTTGTTTGGCTTAATCAAAAAAAATACTCGGGGGAAAATCTGGATTAAAAAGTTGAGTGACTTATTTTTTTGTCCTCATTGATTTTTTTTTTACATTTGTTTGTTTTGCGTCAAAATTTTGTGACTTATTGATTCATCTCGACGAGAGGAATCGGAAAAGTAAAAAATTTTGATCGAAACTCATGATTTTTTGAATAAAGACAAAAATAAGTCAATAAGTCAGCTTTTTTTACTTATTCTTGTATTTTTGAAAACAAATTATGAGTTTCGATAAAAAAATTTACTTTTCCGATTTCTCTCGCCGAAACGAATCAATAAGTCACAAAAGTTTGACACAAAACTAACAAATGCAATTTTTTTTGAATAAAGACAAAAAAAAAAGTTACTTTTCCACTTTTAAAGCCAAATGAGGCCTTAAAAATACTACTAAACTTTAGCAATTCAACCCGCCCCGCGCACCTTAACCGGGTGGGTTTTTGATAGTACTTTCGAGTATATGTTTCGGCTATTGAGTTGGGGTCGGGGGAGAATTTAAAAAACCCGATTAGGTTTGGTTCTGGTCGGATCAGGTTTGGGTAGGAATTATCTCGGGGAAAATTTCAAAATGACATCTGAATTTTCACCCAAATATTACAGAGACACCTGAACTTAAGTTTATTTTAATTAAACACCTGTACTAACAAAACCCCCAAATTTAAGCCCATGTTGTTAGACTCCATCCACTTCTTTCGCAAAATTACTTACGTGGCATCTCCTATTGTTTAAGTGGCCCCGTTGCACATGTTACTAGTAGGGAATGATGCACCCAATCCAAACCCCATTACTTCACCACCATTCCTCAGGCCAATTTCAATTTCTCCTAAGAGCTTCCGTTCCAATCCTCCATCATCACCGGTGACTCCAAAGAGCTCTCCCTAAACCTCTCCACGTTCTTTCCCTCAGGCCCATCTCTCAAACTCGCTTACAAGCCCAACGACTCGCTCAACCCCTTCACCCTCATGTTCCAAACTAGAATCGGACACTATGGGTCCCCTATCAACAATCCCATGAGCGCCAAATTCAAACCTAATAGGGACCCAAAACCCTAGGTTCTTCATCCACTTTAAGCCCAAGTTGGGCGATTTCTCTTTGAAGAAGTCTCAATCGTCTGACGTTGTTGTTAAGGGCGTGACACCCAAGTCGAAATCGAACGGGGTAAATTGGACGATGACGTTTTGGTTAAAGCAGCGGAGAAGGGGCAGTTTTACAGGAAGAGGATTGGGGTTTTACCTGAAACCGGGGCGAAGGGTGGGGTATTGTGTGCTCCAGATCTGGCCAACGTCGGGCCGCGTGGGTATAGCCCAGAAACCACCGCCAGCTGCCATGGCGGCGGAGACGGTGTCTTTATTGACGGCGTCGTGATCGTCGGAGCGGAGTTGTTTGCCGAGGAGGAAGGGCATTTTGTGAGGAGGGTGTGTGGTCTAAAGAGGCGGAGATGGATGAGGAGTTATTGCGGGGTGAGACAGACGGTGGAGGAGTGGGGTGAAGTAAAGGGTGGGGTTTGGATTGAATGCATCGTCTTGTGTTTGTAACAGGTATAATGGGTCCACTTAACGGATAAGTTATGCCACGTCAGTGATTTTTGGATAAAATGAACGGAGTGTTAACGACAGGGGCTTAAATTTGGTGGTTTTGTTAGTACATGTATTTAATTAAAATAAACTTAAGTTCAGGTGTCTCTATGACATTTGGGTAAAAGTTCAGGTGCCATTTTGAAATTAGTTTATGAAAAAAAATATTTTTATAGGTTTGTGTATTTTTTCATCTTTAGTAAATTTTTTTAATATTTTAACAAACTCTTTTACTTTTTAAATAGAGGTACACTATATACATCTAAAAAGTAAAATAAATAAGTTGAAAATATGATAAAAAAAAAACACTAAAGATGAAAAAATACAGATGACGAAATGGTCAAAAAAATTGAAAAAAATATTTATGAGAGGAGAACCAAGCAAAGGCAAAATTTGTAAATTTACCCAAACAACTAAAATACCACATAGGAGTAACATATTAATCATTTCTTCCATTTTGCTTTTCCTTTTAGATGGTAGATTTTGATTACGTTTAATAGTTATTTTGTGAACTTTTGTTATTTGTGCTCATTTTTTTAGAGTTTAGAACATATTTTCTTCGTATGTAACAAAATAAAAAAAGAGCAAGGCAGATAAACCCGGTAGCGGAATGGGGGCGGGGTGGGGGTAACCATACATTACATGTCGGGGTTTAGGGCGTTGGGGCTAAATTCCAGGTCGGGTGCAAAAACCCGCCATGTTGCCATTCCTAATCATCTCGCCTTTTTTCTATCTATCCATAACTTCGGTTTTTATTTTGGTACTCCTTATTCCATTAATGCACTACACAATTTGATTGTTGCGCTTAAAATCACACACATTATAATTTTCAATGCACACTGAAAAGACAATTTTGAAGTGTGTTTATTTATAAATAAGTGGGCTACCAAAAATATTTTCCTTTTCAATTCTTTTAGTTTTAGTTAGAAAGTCATTTGAAAACAACTACGACACCTAAAAAAATTTGTTTCCAAAAATAATTATTTTAATCATCTTAAACAATTTGTTAGCAAAATACAAAAATATTATCTTGAAAGACTGGAATTTTCAGACATTCAAAATAAGGCCTATGCAAAGGCGTGTTTTTAGCTACTTTACTACTCCGTATTACTACTATTTTTGGGGATCCCTTATTTTTGTAGGAATTTTGCCATTTTCAGCTCTTCTTTAGAAGAGAAGTCCACAACGTAAGAGTTTAGACCATATCTAAAACAAAAGGAACGATGAAACAATATTGTAGACAAAAATGGAAATGCTAAAACTAGTCCCTTAAGTTGTCGTTAATGCTTAAAAAGTATACAAAACGTGTAACGATCCTGATTTTTGGTAAATAAAAATTTCGTTAAATATTTGAATTTTATTTTAATTACTTGGATTGCTTTTAAAATTCCTTTTAATTTCTAATAATCCGTCATAATTAGATTTGAGATTTATAAAATTAAATCTTTTAACACCGGACGATCTAGTTCTTTTTCAAAGACAAGTATGCTTGTAAAAACACTTGTATTTTTTCCTAGTGAGTAAATAAGGTCTTAAAATTATATTTTCTTGGCTAGAAATCTTACTTGGCAAGTAGAATTAGATTCCAACAATTTAGTTAGCCAAATTGATTGGATTCCAAGCCGAGTTAAACATCCCTAACCATCTAGTTGAATCTTATGACTCTTATGAACCTTCCTAATTCCTAGGAGAACCTTTTCACCTTATGAACCTTTCTACACCCTAATTGAACCTCTTCTAGACTAGGAAATCATTGCACTTACATGACTAGTCATTTCAAGACTTATTTCTCATCATTACTTCTACCAAGAATATATTTCCTCTTTATCCATTGGACAATAGTTCGTAAGGAAATTTTTATCCCTTGAGTAATAGAAATAAGATGAGTACATAGATTTGACAAGATAAATCATTAGAACCCTTCATCAAGACCAAAGCTTGTCATGCATGCAAATCTAAAGTAATTAGTCTTGAACCTATTTATCCACCAAAAATACTTTCCTAGATCTTTCCCTAGGTAGATACATACATACAACATAGTCTATTATTAGTATGCCTATATATACATAAATGTTTTCTAGGAAAAGTGTGGACTATTGGACAATGAGATACACTTTCTAGAAAAACTCTTTTCTAGGAAAACTCTTACCCATTGGACAAAGCCTTACACTTGAAAGCTTACCTTTAATCATTACCTTCCTTTAGACTTAATAGGACTACTTAGGCCTAAGTATACCTAGCTATAAATATATATGAATATATGTATATATATATATATATATATACACTTTCTAGGAAATATTTTGACCATTGGGTATTACTAGCACTTGAATGCCTTAACTTTTAATCATTACTCTTTTCCTAGCCTTACAAACCTACTTGAGCCTAACCATACTTAATCTTACACATACATATATATATATATATATATATACACACACACAAACATATATAAGCACATGGGAATGAGAGAGAGAGAGAGAGAGAGAGAGAGGCCGAGAGGGAGAGAGAGAGGCCGAGAGAGAAAGAGAGATGCCGAGAGGGAGAGAGAGAAAAGTGTGTGTGTGTGTGTGCATGTGTTTGGACACTCCCACAAGCTACCTCTTTAGCCTTTAAGCCTAATGACCATGTCAACCCATTTCTAGTCTTTTTCAAACACACAATCTAGCGTTTAATCATCCTAGAACTTAGCCCTTAATACCCTAGAATTTGACTACAACCTAAACCTAGGAATGACTAAACATGGAAGGCTAGTCCTTGACCAAATCTTTAGACTTGTAAGTCTTGCACCCTAGATCATGATCACCTAGATTCACCCTAGAAAGCATAAGATCCTACTTGGTTCATTAGCCTTAAGCCTAAAAATTGGACCAAGACAAGTCATGGAAGACTTGGCATGCTTTCAAGTATGATTTAACAAGACAATGTAACAAATCCATGGGAGAGAGAGAGATATATAAATGGCCGGCCAAGAGAGGGGAGGGAGAGCCCAATATTTTGCTATAAATAGGACCTCATTCTTTCCATTCAACTCACACCTCCAACCTTTCAACTTCTCTCCATAGAAATTCTTGATTGTTCTTGCTTTGTTCTTCATTGTTTTTGAGTTCTTCAAGAAACTCATCCAAGGCCGCCACTAAACCACCACTCGACCACCCTCTCGATCCAAAAAGTTTAGTAGTTTAGTCAAGAACTAGTTTCGAGAGAAACCTTTCTCTTTCGAAGCTACCGCAAGCTTTCCGTAGGAAGTTACTCCGTTCGATAGCCAACTTTCTTTTCGTAGTCACCCTACCGCCAAGAAGAATGGTAGATGATCCTTACTCAGTACTCTAAGTATAAATAGAAATGTGTTTATTACTTGTATTACTTGAAATGCACGAGAACTTGAAAAATATGTTTTCTAAAGATTGAAAAGGAATGGGAGTATGTTGAAATTATCGATTTTATTTTCCAGAAAAACATATGTTATTTTGAACTTCCCTAAAGGAAAGAAAGAACGAATTTTGGAAATATAAACTTGAATGAACGTATTCGTATTTTGATCTCAAGGATGGTTATAAGCATGTATACGTGTTTACTCGAATTACTTGCTTGATGTATGATAAAACATAAGTGGTTTTCCACTCCAAAGGTGTCCGTCCATGTGGCACTATGCTTTATATTATGTGCTAAATGTTTGAGTATGACCATGTGAACATATGAAGTTATAATATAGAATCAATGATATAGAGTTGGATGATTTTGCTAGTTTAGTTTAGAGATTACAATGAATGATTTATGAGTACTTACGTGAAAAGTCCTAACGAGGAGTCTATGCATGTAACGAGACACAAAAATCGAGGAAAATAGAAACATGACACTTAGGGTGTGTTAATGACAATGTGTATTTTGAAATCACAATGTGGTCGGACTTTCCCATTGTGGGATGTGTGTGTTCCCATGGGAACCCGGAATGGCGGAACCATGGTGAGGTTGAATTGGCTTGGTTATCCGCGGAGAGGAGCCAATACTATTGTGTGCCAATGGGAACCCGAAACGGCGGAACTATTGTGAGAATACTCGGGAACCCGAGACAACGGAACCGATGTTGGGTGTGTAAAAATGATTTTGGAAATGATGTTTTGAAAAGGAAAGTGTTTTGAAACCACAATATGGTCGGACTTGCCCATTGTGAGATGTGTGTGTTTCCATGGGAACCCGGAACGACAGAACCATGGTGAGGTTGAATTGGCTTGGTTATCCGCGGAGAGTAGCCAATGCTATTGTGTGCCAACGAAAACCCGGAGTGGTGGAACCGTTGTGAGGATACTCGAGAATCCGGAGCGGCGGAACCGAGGTTGGGTGAGTAAAAAACGATTTTGTGAAAATGATGACACGGTCTACGAAAAATCGCGTAGGAGAAACTCGGATATCACGGACACCAACGATAGTTGAATAGCGAATGTGGATGTGTCATTGTTAATAGCCTTGTTGAATATGCATGTGAATCTCTATGCCTGTTGTTGTAAGTTATGGGTTAGCGGGTATGAGATTGTTCTGCTGAGCTTTCGTAGCTCATGGTGTTACCTTTGGTGACCCTGACATATTATATTGGTGGCGACGTTGGTATAATGTGTCAGACTTTGTAAATGACCAGAGAGAATTGTACACCTTGGAGGCTTTCTGAGCCGAGAAGCTGACTAGGATGGCGGAGCAGACGGAGCTGTAGATAGGAACCCTAATTTCGCTTGTTAAATAAATGTACTCTTGAGGGAATTTGCTGTAATAATGTGCCAGACTTTATTTGGATTTTCAATAAAAATATTTATTTAACTTTCCCAAAATTAGGAGCGTTACAAAACGAGTGAAAAGTGCATTGGAACTTGTATTTTTTCTATCATTTTCTTAGGTTCACCCCCCAAAAAATTATTCATATTTAATTTGTTGCTTACAATTTTTTCAACTTAAGGCTTTTTTTTTTGGTACCTTTTCTCCTTTTTTCTTGTGTTATCAAACGCAATATTCATGTATTTATCCACAGTATTATACCCTTCAACCCAAATTTTAGTTTTTTTTTTTCCCAAAAGTGAGAAGATTGTATTAAAAGTCTAGCGGCACTTACAAAATGAAGGTCATTATAAAGAACTTGGACAAAACCAAACTAATCGACTAACAAATACAAAATGAGTAAATCACAAGGCAATCGATGTCTTTCATCCTAACCTAGACATGACTTGACGCAACAACGATACTTTTAAACTGCCTAATATATAATTAGAAGTCTTAAACGAGAAAAAGTGCAAAGTTAAAGACAAAATACACCAAATACCCATATGATCAGATGCACTCTAACCAAGGTTGAGCGCACCAAGGAACTCCCAAAAATTATAAATCTGCCAAGCTGCCATGAGTTGTCCCGCCAAAAATATCGTGTAGGGATAGAACATTGAAGCACAGATATTGTTGTGAAGCAACCACGATTGAGAGAACCCAATCTGTAAATAAAATTCGTCCAAAGACGAAACTAACTCTCGTAAAATGAGAGACAAAACTCTCACAACTCAGACGACAAGTCATTGATCTGGAGAGACGGAAGAAAAAAAGAAAAAAACAAAGAAATGGAGTCGGAATAGTACTATGGCCTTCCCCTCCCGCCTTCGCACACTAATATGGAACCCAAGGAAGGAAAGGAAAGGGAGAAGAGGAGGAGTTGTGGTGGTTAGGATTGAGAGAGAGGGAGAGAGAGATAGGGTCGGCTAATCCTCTAACTTCCCCAAATTTTAGTTCACTACAACGAAAGTCTTGTAATTTTTTAATAAATTAAATCATATTGTCGTGCATAATTTTAAAAAATATTTCTAACATGTGAACAGTTGGATCATTTACGTAGGATCCAAAATGGCCGAAACTAGACCGTCCAATCCAAATTTTAGACTAAAAATGATACTATTTTTTTTTTAAAAGATGGATGTGTTCTAATTGCGTGGCCTCCAATATGTAGGAAATTACGCACGAAATGATAAATTTTTTATCTAAAACTTTAGACAACTTTTTGTAACAAACTAAAATTATTATAAAACGGAGGGAAAGGAAAAAATAGTTTCCGAAAGTGAAACAAGGGTGGGAATTTCCGACCCGACACGAATTTGACACAAAGTTAGCGAATTAGGGTCATTTATTTTTGATACGGAATACGAACATGACACGATACGATAACACAAAAAACTAAACAAGTCGGGTTAGGGTTGCGAGAATTCTGACAGAAATACAAGACAACACGACACAACGCGGGGTTGGAATTTTGAAAAGACACGATAACACGACACGAACTGGACACGAAGTTAGCAGATTACGGTCGGCTATTTCTGACAAGGAGCACGAATATGACACGACACGATAACATGAAAAGCTAAATAATTTGGCTCAGAGTTGAAAGGATTCTGACAGAAAACACAAGATGACACGAAACGAACACGACGCGATACCCGGCCCTATGCAATACGAATAATAAAACCGGATTGAAAAACCCAACCCAACCCAACCCAACCCAATCCAATCAAGCTTGTAAACCAGGGTTAGGCATATTTAAGTGGAGTATAATCTTGGGGTTAACCAGGGTGATGTTAAAAAAGTCACCGGCAAAAGCGGAAATCTTCCGGCATTGGGTCCCCATGTCGTGGCACAGCCCCGCAAATTCTGTGGCTCTAAAGTAAGCAACTTTCATTAAAAAAGCATTTTCTTAACTTTTACTCCTCCTTACTGAGAGTAATTTTTCCAATTAATTACTATTTTTTCACATTTCAACATGCATGCCCTCATGCATACATAGAAGAACCATCGCAACCGTTGATCTACGATCGTGGGGCGGGGGAGGGGTTACCGATGAGGTGGGGGTGACGTAGGGGTGATGCGAGGGGAGACCATGGACTCATGGGGCATGGGACATGGATGGTGTTGATTTTGGGTGAGGCAAAGCGTGCAAACTCAAGTGGCAGTTAATGATGATTGTGAGACCGAAGGTAATATAATGATGTAGAGAGAGAGAGAGAGAGAGAGAGAGAGAGAGAGAGATATTCCTTTGCCCAAACTTTTTTGGGATTTTCTCAGATTTTTGGTTATTTTCTGTTAATTTTAAAGTTACTAGATTTTGGTCAAAATTTTAAATTATATTTTTTGTCTCTACGAGAGGAATTAAAAAATAAATCAAAATTTTAAAAATACATATAAACGTCAAAAAATATCCAAAAAAAAAAGAGAGAGACAAAGTTGAATTTTATCAAAGGAACCCATAGTCTAGCCAATGTTTATCTACTTTTTTTGAGCTAAAATATTAGTAGTAACTAGTTTATTTGGTGTTCGAGGTCTCTTTTTCACCAATCGAATGTGATTCAAGATAAAGTGTTTAGGTTTCAACTTAATGCGTGGTTGGAAAGGAACATGAAGCATTATCTGGTGGTGCTCCGGTAAAACCATATAATCTCTCATCATCGGGATAGCTGGTCTAGTTTTATTTATGTGTTTTAGTCAAAATAATAAATTAAAAGCCCAATTTAGTTTTATAGTAACTGAAAGCCAACTGTTTCAGTGACTACTTTTTCAATAAAATCGAAAGAAATATTTTTGTTTTGATGAAAAATACTTCAAGGCTTTTAGTTAAAATATATATAAAATAAGATAGATATGATAGTTTGGAAGTTGGGTTTTCCAACTATATGGTGCAGAAATTACTTTTTATGGCCTCCCCAAGTTACGAATTTTTTAGGATAAATTCTTACAAAATAATCATATCAATTGAATAACAAGAGTCAACAAACACAATTAAATTTATTAGGGTATTTTTTTTAATGTGGATGTGTCCTAATTGTGTGGCCTCCAATACTATTAGTCAATCTGACATTTTGCATATGTGATTTTCTCGGTAAGTTTATAAAATGAATAGCTCGAATCAGAACTTGTTATACACTCACAATGATAGCTATTAGCTGTACTTTGTTACGTATTAAAAAACCTCTACTATCTTAAAAAATTGAAGGTAAATTTATAAGAAGAATGTTACATACACAAAGAGAGGTGCAAATATCTGGATATAGAACCTTCCTACATGGTTCTCACTCGCTAAAACGAAGCCCACAAACATCATACATTTTTGTACAAATTTATGCATTTTCTCTATGCCTCTAATGTTTTTACCATCCCAACTATGGATACATAAACCTATACCGTATTATGTGAGACCCATTTCGGGGTCTCAATAAATGATCCGAACTATTCAATATATTTTTTATAAGGTTTGTATTAATAACTAGTTCAAGTGAAATGTTGGTAAGAGCTAGATCAATTTATTCAATTTTGGGTCCCTGTGAATTCACGAGCCAAACACCGAATGGATTAATCAAGTCTTTACTTACATTCGCTTGAGCTAATTTTACGTAGAGGCCTTTAAAATTTTTTTAGACAAAACGACTCAACTCTTTTGTGTTGAACCTTGAGATGGGTTCTCTTCCACGCAATCAGGTGTACATTTGCGATACTCTCTCTCTCTTTTTT
>JAOTQK010000002.1:7683513-7695090 GCA_025642025.1 Rhododendron ferrugineum
AGACATCATCATTATACCTTTCACATCAACTTTTTCCTCCACTTTCTCTACTTACCCATCATCATTACACTTTTACTCACTAACTTTTCAAAATCGAATATACTTTTAGGGACAAAATAGACAATACACTAACTTTTACCTACTAACTTTACAAAATGGACACTTATTAAGGAACAACCCAAAATAGAATATTAGACTCTAAATAAGGGACGAAAAAAGTAATGTTGTATACATAGAATTGGTATGTCAACAAATCAAAGGGGGTTTCGATGTTTTTACATAGACTTGAACCCCAGACCTCCTTCTTCCAAGGCAACATGATGATCATTATGTTTAAAAAAGAAAAATTCCAAGATATCAAATTACCACCACACTATTTGCCTAACCATGTGATTTGTTGGGCAAGCTTAACAAATCATTATGGCCATGTTCGGTTCCTTCTCTCTACGCACAGTTCCCAAAAACTTTTCTCCCTAATTATTACTCTCATTCTCTTTCTATCTCTCTCCTCCCAAATCCAAAATTCCAAACCGAACAAGGCCTGTATTCTCAACAGCTTAGTACATTGTTCTATGTGTGTGTGAACCGAGCTTAGCATATATTACTTGGGTCAAGCTGCAAGAAAATATTTTTTTGTGAATTTCCTAATTTTAGCACGGACGGCCTTAATTTGACCGGATCAAGAAGTGAATTCGCTAGAGTGTATGTAAGTTGGCCCGAACACTTTTGAATTTGAATGCAGAACCAAACAAAAAAAACTTTTGCTACGCGTTGGTGAATATTCGGGAGAAAAAAGTGAAAGAAGCTCTGGTACGTGTAGGGGAAAAAGATGGAAAAGCAGTGACATGAATCTAAGACAGAAAAAGCGATGCATGGACATTTCATATGTATTGACATGTAATCAAAATGCTGTCTCCTTTTGGAAAGTGGATAGTTTTCCTTAAATTGCGCACCTTTGAAGCTTTTTGAGTGAATAGTAGTAAATGAAAGGTGGCCTTTATCTGCTACTTTCCTGCTGCAAATTAAAAGAACCTGTTTCTGTGCTATTTTTTACCAGACACAAGTGTTAAAGCCTGTTTACATAGAGAGGCGTGCAATCCCCACCGCTCTGTTTCACTGCTACCGCACTGTAGGGCTCAATCTCAATGTCTGTTTCGGCAACTAATGGTCCAGATTTTAAAAAAATATTTTCAAATTTGGACCGTCCAAAATACTTTTGGATGGAGAGATTGAGAACAGTAGGGAAGCAATGAAACAGAGCGGTGAGAGGACTCATGAAACAGAGCGGTGGGGATAGACGTTCTATTGTATTTAAAAGCGGTGTAAGGGTTTGAAGGTTCCTATTTGGAGATGCCAAATTCTCTTAAATGTTGATGTTGTATTTTGGCATCTCCAATTTGACATCTAACCCCCCTTCCTCTTTCTCTCTCTAAGCCTTAAGTCAAACTCTTTTATTTTATTTTATTTATACCTTCGAAATATTTGTGAACCCTTCGCACGTTGCTTTCTATCTGTTTATACCCATTTATGACCAAATTTTAAAAAGAAATTTGTTAATGGATTACATTTTAGGCCTTGGTTGAATTAGGCCTTGATTAATTTAGGCAACTGGTCGAATTTATAGTGGGCCACAAAAGGGCTGAAAGGGATTCATGGGCCGCATTAATAGTTGGAGCATGTCCTAATTAGTTAATGCCCAAATTAATTTTCAGATCTGGGCCTATTCTTAGGCTTATTTGACCCAAATGAATTAAAGTCCAGATTAGGTTTGGGCCAGTTTTCCAGATTTATTCCTAGGCTTGAAAATGAAGAAGTCAAAAAGGCCATAAGCTGCTCACAAGCTCAAAGGCCAAGCTGCTCAAAGGCCTAGAAGGTTCTATCTAGCAAGCTGCTCACAAGCAGCTCAAAGGCCTAGAAGGTTCTCCCTAGCAAGTTACTCACAAGTAGCTCAAAGGCTGCAGTCATTTTTCTTCATCATGAAGCAAAGACACATGGCATTCATGCAGCTCATGTAGCCCAAGCAGCTCAATCAGGTCTGTATAAGCTGTTTAATCATGGTTATAAGCAGCTCAAAGCCTGCACAATTGTTATTCTTCAGGATGAAGCAAGACCAATAACACATGGCATGCATGCAAGCTTCCAACACAAGTTGCTCAACCAGGCCTGCGTTTTTGGCCTTGGTGAGCCCAAATATCCCTTTTTACAAGCATCCATGCACACAAGCTGCTCACAAGTAGCTCAAATGGCCTAGGGATGTTGTGTTGCTGCAAATTCCTTTTGCTTTAACTGGTTTTTAGGCAAAAAGGAAGCTTTTCAGACCTGCAGCCATTTTCTTGGAGTGGAGAGCAAGGCTTGGACAGGTGGCAGCTTCCCATTGGAGCATTCTGAAGCTGCTCAAGCCTGGAGGAGGACACTTGGCAGCCATGCATAAGGGCAGGAAGAAGCAGCTCAAGGTCTGAAACCCTTGGCTATAAATATCTGAATTGAAGGCCTTGACAAAGGTCCATCACCAACAAGCCCACGGCTTATCCAAATTGCATTTCAATTATCTTTACATTTCCAGCAAATGTCTTTATCTTTTAGTCCAATCTAGACCAGCCTAGATTTTATTTCCTTGTACCAACTTCGTTATACCGTTAATGAAGTTCTTTTAATTTCATCGCACCTCGTTTTCTTTCCTTTCCATTTTCTACACAATTGGGAAATTCTAAGTCCTTATCCCGACAAGGCAAACCACGAACCACATACGGCCTCACCCCTTCGGTCGTACGCAATCGCTCTAGAAGAAGTTAGATCTGAGGCATTCAGGCCTTAGCATGAAATTGGACTGCAATCCACTCCTGACACGCCCGCATCAGGCCTAGAACTACACCACTCGTTGTTCCTAGGCCAGTTTTTACATTTGGGAAACAAACACTACCAGATCGTTTCAAACGATGTTTTACCGTAACATTTCTCTAATTTGAAGCCGGTAATTAATCACACCAACCGTCACATTTGTTTGAACAAAAGCGAATTTGGCAGGAGATGGGGTTGCCTTCAAATTTGGCAGGAAGAGGCGTGGCTCGAGATATAAGAATGTATTCTATGGGCAAGTAGATGAAGAGCTGAGGAGAGAGGAAAGGTAAGAAAGCTCTCATCGAGACCAACTCACTTCTCTCTCCTTAACGTCTGGTACATCACTCTGCTTGTCTTCTTGTGGCCGGGTTGGGTCATTCTTCACTCCTGTTAGTACAGACGACTAGACCTACTGATCTTTGTAGTTGCGTATCATTCCATTTTTGGGCATAGGAACCTAAGAGCCGAAAGCAAGGCAGGAAAGCTAATGTTTGCCGATGGTGCCATAAGGCCAGATCGAAGTTGGAACACATTTATTCCGCTGTCTTTACCTTTATAGGCGTCAGCAATCTAAGGTCAGATCAAATCCACGTGAAATTGAAGCAAAGAATGGCATATGGACTTGAATTGCAAATGTCTGCCTATTTTGACCGTTTGCGCGTAATGCCTCCTCACTTTGGACATATGGGTTAGAGATGCTCTTCCGATCCAGTAGAAGTTTGTTAAAATTTGGCGAACTTCTTCTGATGATGGCAAAGGTATATATTCGTGTTTAAGTTAACCCATCACACCGTTAGATTAGGTGAATCATTTCCTAGAGATTTGAATGAAAAAAAAATAACAACACACAAATGGTGATGATTGATGAGGCAGTAAATGGCTTTTGCTAAACTTGGCTTGAAAATAGAAAAGTGATTATTTGGCTCGAGAAATGACTATATGGAGTGCCCAACCGATACCGTCCAATCGCCTGTCTATCTTGTATATTTTACAGACAAGTAGTGGTTTTGGTGGGTACATAACTATTCAATATTTGTGTATACGTTTTACGAAATGATCACTGGTCTCATTTATGATATGTACATATAATGCTATATTGACATATAAGTAAATTTTTTTTGGGGGGGGGTCAGTAATGCATTTCATATTCAAATAATGCGGGATTCTTTTAAGATGTACAGGTTATAAACCACCAACACCACTACTTGTCTCTCTAAGAACCTCAGAAAAGAATCATGAAAATATATTTTTTCTAGAAAAAACAGATTCATCTTGATTTTTTAGACAACCTGAGTACCTGAGAATTCACTAAATGAAAGTCAAGTTGGGGTTGCCTTAAAATACCATTGAGCCCGTCACCAGACCTGGACAGGCTTGGGCAAGCTCGGGCACAACGTTGGGCTGGACTTGTTAAGACCAAGAACCCGCCCGAACCCGCCATTTTGCAGCCTACAGAGAATGCCTTCTGAGTGATAATCCACTTAACCATCTTGTTTTCTCATTTCACAGAGAACAAAATGTGCAAAGAACACTTTTTATATACACTGAATGCATTTTACACATTAACACAATGAACATACTGGATTTTGCCACAATCAACACCGCATTCCGGCAAGAAACAACACCAAACATTGTCTTTCCAACACGAAATAATTCAATACATTCAAGTGAGAAAGAAACACAAATCAGAGGTACAACTGCCTACATTTAGAAACTTCAACCTCCGACGGACAGTACGGACACTTGAAAGGCCTTGTGCTGTTATTCTTGGACAACTTCGTTATGGACTGCTTACACAGCACGTGCCCACACGACAACAACATTGGCGGATTCTCTTCGCTCGCTTGCTCCCGAGACACTGGACACACAAACACCGAATGGAACTGAAACTCCGTGTCCAGATCCACTGGCACGGGCAACTGCTTCATAGACTGCCACTCCTGCTTCTTCCCCATCATCACATTCATCAGTTTCAGAAGTGTAGGCAACCCTTGGACTCCAGCCGCAACTGTCACGCTCAATGGGCTCTGGAAAGGCTGTCCAAGAATATTACAGAACTGACGGTTGACCTCCTCGATCAGATCATCCCAATGGGTTGGCGATAGTAAGTCGGCGTAGGGGGAAATATCAAGCCTTCCAGCCCACAATAGACATGCCATTAGCTTCTGGACTTCAGCCATGTGGTCCAAAGCGAAGGGAGCAAGGAAAGTTCTAGCGTAGTTGAGCGCTTCGTCTCTCCCTCTGTTCTGAAGTATTTCCACAAACTGCAAACGGTGAAGTTTCAAATCAAGGTGGGATCCGTTCTGCTTCAGTTTGTCACGGTTGGCAGCAGCCCAGGTCAGTGCCGGCTCTAGGTCCCTAGATTTCATGGCATTGAGTATCTCATACATTTCCATGAAAGGAGTTCGCATTGTGGCCGCTTCGGTTTCCTTGGCCTCGTTTACAAAGCAATCACACAGATCAAACATGCCCTCCCGATAGAAATGGTTAGCAATTATCTGGTTAATTGTGTGAGTATCAAAGTCGACACTTCTATAAGCTTTTGCTATGTCGGGGTTGAACAATTTTTCAAGGATCTTTGGATACTTGCTCAGAGCTATATTGAGTTCTTTCTGTGTGCCTTCCATCTGACTGAGTGGAGCAATCTCACTCAATTTGCTTTTCAGTTCACTCAGGATCACGTTATGATCCGGTTGGGAAGTAGTATCAGGGGATGATTGGAGTTTTGACAATGCGTTTTCTATCTCTTGGCCAAGCTGTTCAATTAGTTCTTGAGATTTCGTAGAGGATAGCTTCTGCTTCTTTGTGACACGATCAAATGCATCTTTGGTGGTATTCAGCTCCATTGTCAAACTGATAAAAAAGCACTCTTTGGTTTTTTTACTGAATTTAGAAAGGGAAAATCACCTGCAATAAAGGGATTGGAAAAGCAAAAGCATCATAAATTTAAGTTTGATGTAACGAAATCCATGTAACTAAGGAAAAATAAACTTCCCTACTTGGTAACTGTCACAATAACTATACCATAGTGACAGGAAGCATGGATATGACAACAAAGAAAATACTTAGCATAGACATCCACAAAGTCTATAATTGCACAGAAGATAGCAATTTGCACAGTTGGCACAATATTTTTTATCTAACAACTAATATGTTATAAGGTACAAATACAAAATTCCACATGCTACAATTAGTGCCGCTACCACTAGAAAAACGGACCACCCTAATTCAGATTATGTCACTGTCAAGTGAACCAAAAGTTACAACTATATGCAGGCACCAAGCCACAAAACGACAAAAAATATTCTTGAACAGAAGCCATAGAGTCCATGTCCAACCTATGTTCCTTTTATCCTTTTCTGATTCCCTTGTGAATACCTTGTCGAATAGTTGTACTATGATCACTTTGTGGTTCCCATGGAGGAGTAAGACCTTGAATGAAATTTGTTCATCCACACGACTGATTTAGAAGGCCAAAAGTAAGTTAAAAGATTTTTTGCCTGGTCTTTTTCTTCAAAAAATGTTGCATTTTGTTTGCAGATGCATCTATGCTATCTGTTCCTAGACTCTCCTACGGCCACCAGTGCAATTTTATTAATGCAATTTGCCTTCTTCCATCTTATCGTTGTTTCTATGAGGCAAACATGCAAGAAAGTATGTTTTTCCTAGCAGCCACTTGATTGATAATTAATAGCATGAACAAGAAGATACTTAATAGGCATCAACAAGAAGATGGCATCCACGAATTCTACTCATTCAACCATCCTGCTTCGTAGACTGTACCTTGTTCAATCTTCCCATCCTTCTGATCAAAATCAATGAACAAAATGGACCAAGCATCAAAACAAAAAAAAATTAGGCCTTAAATTTTTACCATTTCCCCAGTTTTGTTCCAATCAAGTGCAAGTTCCGTTTAGCTCTAAACATATAGCCCAACTCCAAGCTATCTAGGTCATTAGTAGCATGGTCTTATTGTTACACAGTCTTGGGTAGAACTCAACCCAAAAGATAGCTATTACAGTGAGGGTGCCCTCACTTCATTACTTTGGCACCAAAGCTAGTTATATGCGTGACATTACTTTGGCACCAAGGTGGCATGGGAACTTCGCATCATCTCTCACGCGCAACGTGCTCACTTAACAACATCTACAACGTGCAGGGAAGAGACACACACCCTACCTGTCCCTAGTACCTTAGTACCTAAAACCACGATACACACGTCTAGGGGAGAACACAACCCCAAAAGCTAGTTACTGAAGTGATTCAAGTGAAGTGCTCTCACGCTTATATAATTCACATTACTTAGGTACCCAAGCAATGTGAGATTTCGCTTCACAGGAGTGTCACTAGGAACGTCTATCATAGCACCTCAAAAAGTTCAGTTATTGGTATGCCAAAAGGGGCTCGTAGCTGATGTTTGACATATTCCAAATGACATAGTAACAGAGAACCTTATAACAACAAAAAAGGTCACAATGCTGTAAATCAGAATCAACAGAGAACCTTGTAACAACAAAAAATGGTCACAATGCTTTAAATCAGAATCATAAACTCAATATGATGGAAGTTATGATATAGTATCACAAACTGAATCTGACCAAATAGATCTACGAAACCATATTAAGATGCCTGATGTAACTGTTGGAACATAGTCAATTTAGGTTGTACTTTTGAAAATTATGCAGAAGTATCACTGGAAGATTAGGGCCACATGCACAACTTCTAGGAGAAAAGGGGAAAAGAAGAAACAAAATTAACTCTAGAAAAAAGAAGAACAAATCATGAAACCACTGGACACAATGAAACAAATATATTTTGGCGAATGTACATGAAATGATAATCTCTTCTTCGTTTATAGGTTACAAAACATTTATATTTTCCTATATCACAACTATAGTAATCAGAAGGGCATAATTTGCGATACGAACCCAACGAACCGATTTGATTCACCATACAAACAATATAAACATGAAATGTGAATTGCAAATGATCGTAAATCGTAGTGCGTATCGAGGAACTTGCCTTTAACTGACAAATCGAGAGAACTGTACATGGGCTCATTTGCACCCATGTTTTTTATTTTGGTTAAGTTAAAGTTTACTGAAACAAACCCACGCATTACAGGTGCAAAGGGACCACAGATCATCACAAAAAACAAAAAAACAAAAAAAACAGAACAATTACACCAAGACATTATCAGCCACAGACTAAACTAGCTCCTTGGACCAAAAACCCTATGGCTAATAGACAATGTTAGTGAAATGAAAACGATGCACAGAGGAGCAATTATTTCAGGGAATTTTTTTGACTTGGGGTGATTCACAGGAAATATCACTTGGCGGGAATTCATCAATTCATCATTTGAGATTCCATCAATTCACCATTTGAGACTATCTTTCCATTGGAATTTGGATGGAGCCCAAATATGCAACAATACTACATATGATATATCCTTTCGCCTTATCATATACATGAAAATATCTTTCCATATATTTCAAATATCATGACCAAATCAAAGTGATTCATGATTCAAAAAATCACATTTTCAACTCCCAATTTGAAACCATGGGGTAAAATATAATAGTCGTACATGCCTAGGAGGGGAGTCTGATTTCACACTTAGTAGGGTCAATAGAAATTAATTAGGTGGATCATTTCTCCACAATTTTACTCATCATCTTCAAACCAGAAGAGTGGAATGTTTTGGTTGATGAAGGAATATTGGAACTTCTTTGCGGTTCAGTACAGTCAAGCTAAGAGTTCCAGATGATTAGTTTTGAAGAATCAAAATTTGGTTAGCTAGTTTACAGAACCCTTCCCTTTAATGTACCTATGCAATGGGGCTTTCCCTTCCTCTCTTTGTAACGACTAGTATCTGGTAAAGACGATGAAAAAAAAAAAACTCAAAAAGCTCAGGACATGATTGGAGACCTATAGTTTCCAGAAACATGCTTACAACAAGAAGTGTCAAGATCTACCGATGCACATCCACCAGATCAATGTCACCAGTATTTGCCATGTAAACCCCATGCATAGCACAAGACAAATAGAGCAATAAAAGTTATCAAACTTGAGAACAATGCATTTATACATTCATTTTAAATATATCCATTTTTCTTTGGGTACAGGTTTGAATCATAAAAGTATACATTAAAGTGTAACACGATCAATCACTTTACTAACTTTATTGTGCCTATAGAAAGAATCATTCATATCTATTTGCGCAAACATTGGATGGCTTTGATAGCAGTTAAGAGTTATAGCATCATCCTCTATTACCGAATCTAATTCATTGAAACTTTGCATCTTCATTTTTTTTTCAAAAAAAAAAAAAACTAATGTAGAGAAAGTTAGTTCCAATGTTTGATTCTTGATAGCTTGAATCAATCAAGAAATCTCAAATAATTCATTCCCCTTGCAATGAATTTCACCTAAAGCATGAGTTCATGCTTCATCTTATATCCTGTACCCAAGTCCTTTTCCCCCTCCCTGCAGTTCTAGAACTCTCTACGCTCTAGCAACTACCGATTCATAATCCTACAATACAATATTGACATATCCCAATCATCGTACGAGCCACGATGAGCCGAGCTTCGAAGCGTTTGAGCTCGACTTGAGCTCTAGTAAAGCCCAGATAATCGAGCTCGATCTCAGCTCATTTAAATAGTCAAGGTGTTTGAGCTCTGTTTGTTTACCAAACAAGCCTCTATTAAATGCAAGCCTATACAAACGAGCCGAGCTTTCAAGCCGAGTTACAACTCGAGCTTGAGCTTGACGCGTATACTAACAGGCCGAGCCCATAACGAGTTGAGCCTTGAGCTGCTCGCGAACATCTCGGTTTGTTTGCATCCCTAATCATCATACTATTATCAGCATTCAACTTTTTAATTTGTCAGTCCATAAAGGAGAAAAAATAGAAACATTGAGAAATTTTTCAGTATACGTTCGAAAGCATTGCACCTCCCTTTCTTCCCCTAGTACAACCTAAAAGGGATGCAGTTGCCCGTGCCAAGGAGATTACACAACTCGGGAGGCAACCTACAAGCTCTTGTGACAAAAGTACCAATGGATTGTCACCATGATTCAATGTGTACGGTATACGTAAAGCATCTACTGTCGCCAAGATAGAATAAATAGCTTAAGAAAAGATAGTTATGTAGTGCCCACCAAGTTAAACTAAAAATACTCACAACTAGAGTTGTTGTCTAACATAGTCATAATATTCGGCCCATATTTATGCATGCTAAACTTTAGGCTTGACACTATAACACATATTAGACAAGGACAATGTTGCCCCTACATTCATAAAATACATGTTCAATTTAAGTTGATCAAGTTAATCATCGTTAAAGGTTAAGACAATTTTTTCTTAAGCTATTTTCTATATTATAGAGACTAGATGTTTGCCTCATACTCTGCACATTGAATCATGTTGGTAGCCCATTGGTACTTTCACGACAAGAACTTTTGGTTTGCCTCCTTAGTCATTATTCTCCTTGGCACGGGCAATTGGATGCTATTGGATCCTTAACAGGTTGTAGCCGATTGACTTTTCTTGTATATAAAAAGAACATCGAGTCTATCAACCAACCGTTTATAACTTCAAGACGAAGAGAGGGAGGTGCAAATCTCGAGAACAGCTAACTAACAAATATTTATATAAGCTAGAAATTCTAATTGTTCCCATTGTTTAGGTGCTCTGAATAGTATTGCACGATAATGATGCATACAGCAATTCTGAATTGTAAAATTTCTAATGTAGGAAGAAAAGGGTGCTCAATTGTGGGGAGGTGAAGAAGGGACATGGATAGACATTACAAGATGATGAATCAACACAGGATTTATGTGAAAATATGTAGCTTGAATTGATGTTTGGAATTTCTTTAATTGAATCAAGATACCTAAAATTAAACACTATAAACTAACAGGTTCGTATTTTTCTCATAAACCAAAATTTGAAATCACAATTGTGGACGAGTTTCATCGATAACAGATAAAGGTCTCTTATCATTCTAGCTGCCATCATTAGTCATCCTATTTGAGTTCAAATAGGTATCTTGAGTCCTTCTACAACTACGAGAAATTAAAGCTCATCACCCTTTGTGAAACACTACATATTGGTTTACAATACGTCAGATAGTGGTCTCATACTACACCAAGAGTAGTTATCACATTTCCTATTGGTTTTATATTAGTATTTACTTGGCAAACAAATTAAATTGAAGCATACAAGGTTCGGTCAAGTCGCACCGCTAGTTGGTCCATTTTGGTGCTGATTTGTATAAAATTGATACTTTCTTTTTATATACTTATATTGCCACAAATTAATGTCTACGAGTCTATATCCAACACTGTTATCTCTACTAAGCATGTGCCATCTACACAACATACATAACAATAAGATTATATGGTACTCCAGCTCGTATAAAATGCTAGGTCACAGGCAAAAAACTCTAATTCAATAAAGTCATACAAAGACCATCCGATCAGATTTTTTGGAGAAAAACTGCAAGTTAATAGCTTTGTTCCTATCTTTCACAGTTGACCACAACGTAGAGGAAAGAGAAGGGGAAAAAAAAAAGATAATTACATAAAACTTTGGATCCTTTATCACTCATTTCATTTCGGTTCTTTTCAAAACACCCATTTTAGTACTTACGAAAAACAAATAAGATCAAAAAATCCAGTAAGTTGCTAAAGTATGTAGACAATGGAATTGAGTAAACAAGAGCCATTAGT
>JAOTQK010000002.1:7734110-7750255 GCA_025642025.1 Rhododendron ferrugineum
ATATCCAAAGCCCAAGAGAGAATATTCCTGTAGGATGGAGTATTGATGAGTGACTTTCCCATTCGAGATGATACGTACACACTGTTACCGCACTTTCCATAGATGCCAACCCACAGCGGAGAACTTCATGTTCCAAGGGACGCCAAAACCATCCCCAACTTTTTCGCATAGTCTAATACAACATTCCAATTAATCCCAAAGATTGAGTCGTTCGTTTCTGATTAGTCCACGTACTCCGACTTGGGTAAAACAGATACCCATGCAAACTTCCCAAGCATATATGTGTAGGAGCAATCTCTGAGAATGTGAAGAGAATTTTCATTTCCCTGGTTACACCTCTCACAAGTAGAGATCGAGCTAGAATTAAGCCATCCCATGAGTCCAATAAATATACTATATATAGTTATAGAGTAGTCCGTACGTCTTGGCACACAAGGCTCGTTTGTAATGACGTGCGTTAATCTAGTCAATTGAGCACGTACACAAGGTTTTCTTTTTATCCTTTGCTAGCTAGCTTTTGAATGTTTCAGGCTTCCTTTTTAACCTTCATTGGATCTTTAAACAGAGTATGATCGAGGAAGGAATAATTAAGGTTGTTCCCATAATAGTTGTTGTTTAAATAGCTAGCCATTATATATACCATCCACAGTGGTATAATCATAAATGGATATATAACCAAAAATTTACACGTCATCTTTTAATTATTCATTTAAGAAGTTGCTAAGTTTAACAATGTTGAGGTTCACAATGGTCACTCCTAGCAAAATTATATCGACTCCCTCCCTTAATTTGAGCATACTAGCTATACCTCACAATTTAATCGGTTAACTTGCAATGTCACCTTTTTGCCAATAAAACATGATGAAAAGTCGCATGCAACCAAATTAGGGAATAATTATCGTCTTCGTTCAACCATTTTCTCCTCAAATTTAGTCAATAAGTATATATCCCGGCCTCTTTGTTCATGGAGAGAAGTACATTAATAACGACGTTAACTTTTTTTTTGCACTACAAGGGTATATGGTGCCTCGATATGCTCAATCGAGATTTTTTCACCACAATTTGAATTGTTGAGTAGATCATTCAGAATTTTTTTTAGAAAAAATTGATCAGATGCCGTCATTAATCCCTTGGTCAAACCAACATTAATTAATTATAAAAAATGGATTGTGATCAGTATAATTTCAAAAATGTGCTGGGAAACAAAACTATAATTAATCCACCAATTATGATCGGTTAAGACCAACTTGAGACCACTAATTAGCATATCATTAGCACGAACACAAACTTAAAACTACTACTACTACAAACTAAAAAAATCTATAATCCACTAAATATATCGATCGATTAACAAAAACTACTCCTACAATTATTAAAAATACTCTAGAAACATGCAGCACCAAGCCAAAAAGATGCCTGTTTTTTCACCACTTCTCTCGTGATGCTGGTGAGGTCCACACAAAAATAACTGATGTACGTGAGACCCATTAGGATCGTGAATGAGATGGTGTAAAACATGGTGTGTTATGAAGAATCTATAACTGATCGAACAGAAAATCTATGGAAGTTGCGCCAAGAATATTAAATTGACGAGATCGGAGGCAGCTAGCTAGCTATATGCAACTGGAGGGGATTTGCGGACCAAAAGATTGACCTCGGACATTAGAACAAGAAGAAGCAGAAGGAGGTCCTTGAGGACCATTGTAGGACAGATTGATGTTCACAAGCTTGATGTTTTGGCAAGGAACAATCCCACTGCATTGTAGGGAAACTGCAACTTTTGAGCTTGAACTCCCCCATATATTCCTGAATGTAACATTGCTTATCTGAACTTCTGAATCCTGTACATATATATATATATATAACAAATGCAAGTTAATTATGCAACAAATAATTAAACTTATCATCACGATTGTTACGATGTGTTTTAATTACGTACTTAGTAATTTTAGAGCATCAAACCAGAATATATGTTCGTGTGGTGCTCGATCTACGACCAAAAAGAGAGGGGCGGGGGTTCACACTCACAGGATCAATGGACCCAACCGACAGAATTCACTCAAATGGACGTGGGAGAAATTGAATGCAGAATTAATGGATGGATATATGATTGAAAATTTGCTTGTGTATTTTGAAAAATGTTTTTAGTAGTACTAGTATTCTAAATGAGTGTATCATACATTGTTCAGAACATGAGAGAGCTTCTGTAAAGCAAAACATAACGAATTAATACATGTGAATTAGTCATGTTCATTTTGAAATATATAGTCTATGAGTACTTTAGATAAATATTTAATCGTACTGATTAAAAATCCTGGCTCTGCCTCCAATCTATCTCTTTTTTTTGCCCCTCATTAGTAATTAGTCAAGAGCAAGACGTGCACGTGCCCAATTGGAGCTCTAGAAATTATTGAATAATTTTCGGATGACTCTTTCAAGTGAAATAAGGAACAATTTAGAAAAGAACAAGTTAGGGTACAACATACATCGTCCTTGCAATAAGGCCGCGGGCAATACTGTTGATCGATGATAATAGGGTTGTTCACGTTATCCATGAAGATATTTTGGAACATAAAATTCGAAGCAACACTAGCCAGAGAAGGGGCCCACGTCTTGACCCTGACGCCGTTCTGGGTCCCATTGAAAGTACAGTTTGTCACTGTGATCCCCGTCACAAACTCCTTAGGCGACCTCCCTAGGCTCCCGATGCTGATCCCGTGGCCAGGGCCGCACGAGACACCGGAGATGTCGATGTCTTGGCTACCCGAGACCATGGAAATGCAGTCATCGCCGGTGCCGATGATCGATCGGGTGATCCGGATGTTGGTTGAGCTTCCGATGTGGATTCCGTCGGTGTTGGGACTGCCTTGTGGGGCTGAGATTCGAATGTGGCTCATGTTCACGTTGTTGCATGCGAATAAGTTGAAGTGTGAGTTTTTGCTGTTGATTGACCTCAAGTGGTGCACCCTCGAGTTGGTCACGAAATCGAACCTCATTGACTGCTCCAACCAATGTGAGATTAATTAGCACAACAACATAAACAGTTATTAGAGGCCGGGGCACACGCGATGCATGCGCAAATCGAATTTACATGTTTTGTCAAAGTTTGATCCATATTTTGGCAAAATTCAACTTCGACACGCATCATGCGTGCCCCAGCCTCTAGTTAGCAATAAACTAAATCTGTTGGTAGGAGAAAAAGAAAAACATCTATGGGTGCTAACACCGAAGACGGAAGACCAAATTCCTACCAACGTTCTTTGGCTTTTGACTTCAGACAATGCCCAAATTCCTACTCTTTCTACTTCTTGGAATCATTGAATCCGTGTAAGTAAATGTGGGGAAAAAAAACTACCATTGAAAACTACTCCTCTAACAAAAAAAGTACGCAGAAATTTAAAACAACTCTGTCATATACTCATATACTACTATAACTAACAGAAAATCTTTTTTACGAAGGGTTCCGTGAACTGAGAGTTATGAAGTCCAATCGCGCATGTCCAAAGTGTTTTTGGACGGTTCAGATTGGAAACCAATTTTGACCGGTAAAAAAATCAAATTTATTTGGTAAATCGTAGCGAAAATAATTCGTTGCTAGAATACGAAAATTACTACTCCGATGCTGCCTTTCTTAGCTTTTTTTCCTATTCAATTCCTATCCTGTCTATCTATAAATCTATTGCTTGTTTTAAGCGCTTAGTAACTATTCTTGTTTTCATACTACCTTTTTGTCGTTTCAATTTGGTCCCTGTAGTTTCGTCCACTTCAATCATCAATTGAAAATGATGGACGGGCTAACTTGAAGCAGAAACGATAGTTAAAATTTCACAGAAACAAAACTATACTTACACAAGGAAGTTGTTCAAACTTAAATTGAGTATGATAGATACTTATGAAAAAAATTGGAGCAAAAGAATGTTTCACCTTTTTAAAGTCGCCCCTTTTCTGTAAAAGGAGAATACGAACGCGCGAACGAAGAAAATCAACTACAAAGAAGAATGGCATAGAAAAAACTTACGACCGGAAGAGGCTTGCAGTAAGGGTTGGAGTAGCAATCATTGTAAGGCCAACCAGAAGGACCTTGGCCATCCAAAGTGCCACCACCTTTCACCACCAGCCCATCGATGTATTGGAACCCAATCCAATGGTCAATAAAGAACATATGAGGATCGGTGGAGGCCTTAATTGCCCCTTTTATGATAAACACTATCGGGCCGTTGCATGGGCCTCTGAAGATCACTGAATCCAGCATGTATGTTCCCTTTGGGATCACAACCCTGCTCTTCCCTTTCCACATGCATGCTCCGCTCCAAGCTCTTAAAAAGGCCTATGAGTGTATATCCAAATTTTTGTGTTAGTACATTAACAATTAAAAAAAAAAAGGTATTGGAAGTTTAAACATAGGTGTCGCGCCCCGATTTTATTTGACTAGGGAGTGGTGGGGAAAAACCAGGTATCAACAATATGCACTATTCATTTATATTATGATGAAAAGATGGTGCACAGTAGATGAGGCTCTTGTAGTGCGGTGGTTTGAGCAATTTGTGAGAAATGATGGAATATAATGAAAAGAGAGATAAAGTACTCATTTATTTCCCGTCTTATTCAGTAATTAGGCAAAAAGGATACGAAGTGTTATCTTAATTATCTTGCTAGTTAAGGGAATCATACAAAGACTTGTGTTAACATTGCAATATCCTCACGACGGCTTTGGAAACTATGAATGTAATAAAAACAGCGTTTGGTAACCTTTTTGTTTTCAGTTTTTGGTTTTTGTTTTTACTTTTTTGAAAACTAATGAAGAAAACTTGTTTGGTAACAAGTTTCTATTTTTTTGTTTTTCATAAACTTTTTTAGAGTTTTTGTAAACTATGAAAACTACAAAAAGACGTTTTCTCTAGTGTTTTTTTTTTTTTTTTTGAGAAACACAAATATTACCAAACATATTTCTTGTTTTTATTTTTATGAAAACATAAACCTGATTCTACTTCTAGTTTAAAAAAAAAAAAAACTGAAAACTGATATTTTGGTGATTCCTTGTCAAATCCGGAAAGTGTATATGCTCAAAGCGCCTATTTGCACAATCATGAAGTGAAATAGAATTACATCACTATTTTCCTAGCACTAGAATATAGTGGTTAGAACTAAGAGACCTAAAAAAAATATAGTCTGATAAATAGATCGAATGTTTATTTTCGTGATACAGAGTGTGATTGCTCATCCAAATACAAAAGAAGAAAAAGAATGTCATCCATATTTTTACTCACAGCCATCGAAACATGATATTGAAAAAGCTCAATCTGCGTACCAATTAAGAGAGATAGATAGATAGATAGATGGATGGCGAAAATAATTATTTCCCTGCAAGAATAAAAATGGTGCAGATGTGTGAGCGTGAAAATGCTACGTGATGCAAATAACAGCAAAAATTAGCCCGACGAAAACAAAAAAGTTCACTATTACCCATTTTCAATTTGCCACCCTTATACTTTAAACTCAGTCACTTAACCCCCTTAATATATTGAAGTTACAGCACTAAATCCCTCCCGTTGTTAAATGATTTTTAGGACAAAAAAGCCCTTTACTTGTTTAGCATATAATATTAGTCATCATGCCTTCACCTCTCGATCTCTTGAAATCTTTTTTCTTTCTTTTGCAATTTAATCAATAACTTATTTCGTTTTGTTACATTTTTTTTAGTTTTGTTCAAAACATTTTAATG
This sequence comes from Rhododendron ferrugineum, assembly GCA_025642025.1. Classification (NCBI taxonomy): domain Eukaryota; kingdom Viridiplantae; phylum Streptophyta; class Magnoliopsida; order Ericales; family Ericaceae; genus Rhododendron; species Rhododendron ferrugineum. Next base: position 7,739,833 of record JAOTQK010000002.1, read on the forward strand.
TTTTGAAATAAAAATGCAAAATTATCGCAAAAAATCTATTTGTATTTTAGTAATTTTGTTTTAAATAAACTTTTTTAGCTTTCGATCAATTTATTTTTGTATTTGTCTTGTCTTTTCTCAAGACTCAGTATGTAATCTAAATTTGAGTTTTTACTAAATTTTTGCTCTGGTATGTTTTCGGGTACTATTGACTTTTTGTAATGTTTTGTTTAGTTTTTCATATTACAATTTTTTGGATTAATTTTTTGTTCCGATAAGAGGAATAAAAAAAATATAAAACTGTTGAATGAAGTTCAAAAAGAATCATTCAGGACGACACAAAAGGGGGAAAAAAAAAAGACACATTTGAAACTCTTTTCGTCTTTAATGAAAAAAAAATTTTGCTGTAATTTTTCTACTTTCTTGACTCATCTCGTCGAGACAAAGTACTAATTAATCCAAAAAAATTGAAGTGAATTTAACGAAAATTCTGGAAAAAAAAAGAAGAAGATCGAGAAAAGATACCAAAACAATAATTTAGGAAGAATATGGCCAAAATATTTGATGTAAAATTAATTAAAACTCCAAAAAAAGAAAGAATGAAATAAATAAATAAATTAGGGCAATTACACATCAATCATCTTGTACCCAGATTCCACACCATAAACAGAAACCCCAACTCATGCATCTACAATTTCCACCAAAAGAAACCCAATCGGCAAACTTTCATGGAAATGTAGTAAATTAAAAAGATGAATCTTAATCTCAGATTCATTGATCAGGGAAACTTTGGAGGAGGTTATTGAGAATGATCCTTTAATTATCTCTTTGTAAAAAAAACGAAAAAAAGAAGATGGGGTGATCATGCAAATAACTGTGAAAATTAGCCCAAAGAAAAAAAAAACAACAAATAATTAATTAAGTCATAAATTAATCAGATTACGAATACAATAGGAAAACGTCAATCTCTTATTACCATGGTATTATCAGTCTTGCCATCTGCAACCGCACCATAGCTCGTTACATCAAAAATCGCAAGTGCCCGACCTCCTTGGGCATGGGTGGTACTGGTACTGCACTCCAAAGCTGACGACATTAAGAAGACAAAACTCCATCCCAAAGCCATTTTCTTCATCATCATCATCCTCTCTCTCTCTCTCTCTCTCTCTTTCTCTCTCTCCTGCGTTTGTTTCACCTCTCTGTGTCTTTTTATATACAAAAAAAAATAAAAATACAAGCACATACAATTATGATGGGGAATGGAATGTGAAAGGACAAAAAAGGCTTTTCAAATATTCTTGCAAAGATTCAGTAGTTTATTAGTAAATATCTTCGATCGGTGTGATTAGTGTAATTGATATTGTTTCTTTTCCAACCTAACTGAAACTTCCATTTATGCAAGCGCAATAATTTCAAACAGGAAATAAATATACAAACAATATTGTGGCTCTGGGTGCATTGTAGTACGTTGATCGAACAGCCAAAGTCATACATGCATGGGTTTATAGTTAGACTACATTATTATTATTATTCTTCTCCTCAAAAGAGTCTATATATAACTGTTAATACATTTATGGGTCCATGTACATATTAAGTAAATGGATTAAAACAGAATGGTAAATTTGAGAAATTAATAGAATAGTAAATTTGAGAAATTAAGGAATAAATTCCTAAAAACCATCATTTATAATGATATCTAGGTTTTGCAAGTGGAGGAGTAGACAAATGGTATGTATCATGGAGTTGTATCATGTATTCTCATGTATTTCATCAGGGTTCAAACCTCACTAACTCCAACAAACAAAACTGATTTTCGCCCAGAAAAAAAAAAAAACTATACCCAGGTTGGAAGGACAACGACATTCTTATGCATCTTCCACGTCGGTTTTCAAATTTTCCACATTACACCTCCCATGTACATTCATTAATGGTAGTAATTGGACCTTAATGACATACACTACACACAATAGACCTAGACTTTTTATTGAATGGCTCATGGTTTATAAAAAACATATTTGACAGAGAACAATGAAATCACCAATCTGTTACAAAGGACCATCCAACACTTTCCTTAAAGTTAAAGAATTAAAATATTTGACAGAGAACACAAAAAATATTTGAGAGAGAGAGAGAGATTAGAGAGGAAAATGATCAAAAGAAAATGATCTAGTGACAAATTATTCCTATTTGCTCGATCAACTGTAAAAAAAGCAATGTATATACACAGAAAAAACCAATGGAACAACTCACCTTAATTTGTTGTAGTTTGGAAGCAAATTTAGGTGATTTTCAGTGGTGTGGTGCCGACCAAGGGAGGGGGGATGGGGGAGGGGAGAAAGGTAGAGAAAGCAAAAAAGAAGAGTAGGAAAAGTTGTCAAAGTTTATATATATACAGAGCTTTGACTTTGGAAATAGGAAAAGTAGATTGATATTCGCGCTCCCAAAATTACTATGGCCTTCTAATTATAACGTGAAGTTACTAGTAACTTCATGAACAAAGTGAAGCGCTATCAGTAATTTTGGGAGCGCGAATTTTTTTTTATTACTACCTTTTGAGCTTCGGCCTTTGGAAATCACAGAAGAAGATACTGCTATGTTGTATTTCTAGGGGAAACTAAAATTCGGTCAATATCGTATAGAATACGTTTGGATACTTCATGAAAAAAGGTTGGCAGAATGAATATATATATATATGGGTACACCGATATTTTCTTTTCTTTTTGCATATAAAAGGCATGATTTGTTTATTCTTAACCCTCGATCTTTTACACCACAACACCAAAATGGTAATGAAATTACTTATGGGGAGAGAGAGAAGAAATTACTCCAAAAGTGCTACACGCACAATATTCTTTGCACAACCGATCTCTACCCTTCCATTATTATAATGAACCTTCCAGATTCACTGAGGAAATAAATAAACTATTCGCACAAATATTTTACTTAAAATTTGGACCATCCAAACACATTTGGACGGCCAGAATTTGTTACACAACACACTACAATTGTGTGTGTAGCATTTTTGAAAAGTTATTACCCAGAGTTGGGGATCGGAAGAGTGGAATGGAATGGAAAAGGTAGGAGTGGAATGCAAAGAGAGGACAAAATTTACTTTTCCTTTTATTGTTGTGGGAGTGGGAAGAGAGAGAATATGCTTTCATTGCAGCTTCTTTGGAATGATAGAATTGTAGTAGTTTTGGGCTAGGAAAAAGTCTGGAGAAAATAACAATTAATTAGCATCTCTCAACCATCGGACCAAAGTCATCACAACCATCCATTGAAAATGTCTTTTTGTGGTTCTCACACCGTCATGAATTGTATAAATTATTAAAAAAAAAACCTTTTTTTTCGTTTAACCCTACCTAATAATTAATAGTTAATTTCTTTGAATTTTAAAATTATAACACTAACTAACAAAGGTTACGAGAAACTTTCTAATTTTCTCAATCGAAGAAATGTGTCACTTCTTAATTGAATATGCTTAAACACATAGGTTTACAATGCGCATGTACACGACTTAATCTCTTCTTTTAAACTTAAATGATTTGTACTTTCTACATCAAAATACGATCCTTTGTTAATCACATATACTTCGCTTGGTCTAGATTTAATCAGGGCCCTGCATAGTAGACGGTGAGATTAGTCTTTTGAAAATTAGACAATGTGCACACAATTTGACCATGTATCATTTTATAAGTGGCTACCACTGCTCTGGTAAGTAAACAAATTCAATAACAATAATGCCTCATTTTTTACAATAAGTCACGAATAAATCAGTAGTACAACACCAAAGTTGCAAGAAATGTTGAAAAATTGTCAATAACAATAAGTGATTTAGCTATTTGGAGACTAAATTTGAGGGGGTAACTACAGGTTGCTGGTACTGAAGATGGCATAAAGGAGCCACAGGCAACATTCTCAGGCTCAGCCTGCTTTGGTGCAGCATTTATCATGTTGCATTCCAACCAAGTATTCCGCCATGCTGGCTGCAAAGATGCAAAAACATGGCGCAACCGGGTGGCTTGTCAACACTGGTTGGTCAGATTGAAGGTTTGTATTGATGATAAAGTACAACTACTATTCTGCCCGAAACGCCGAATATTTCCTACATTATAATGAGAAAATGAACTGATTAGCATATTATGGATCTGGGAGTCGTATCAAGTTGGCACATACCAGGAAAATCATCGATGACGTACATTCTGGAAGCCTTCTCAATGCAAATTACAGAAAGACAGAGGTGTTAGGACTTGAGATCCCAATTGAGGTTGCAGGCGTGCCTTCAGAAATCATGGAACCAGTGAACACGGTGAAAATGTCCTCCCTGCTTCGTTAGTCTGTTTTTGAGTCTTGCATTCACGAGGCAGAAACAAAAAGAATGGAAAAACGCACTGAGACATCCAAATTTGTTGTTATGGTCTCCCACCTTCTTCTTTTTCCTTCCACAAGTTCCTTTTCAAATACAAGATCCCAATGCACCCGTAGTGTTAAATTTTGCTCTTGAGCATGTCTATATATATTACTGCCTTACAAGTTCCAACGTACAGTTGATGTTTTGCTCATGAACACCTCTATGTACCATTTTCAAACAGGGATTGTTCCAGAAATGCAGTGGTCGAATAAGAAGGCTTACAAGGAAACACTGTTGAAGCTGGCTGGCCTGTTCAAGAACAACTTTGAGGTGTTCGCGAACCACAAGATTGGCAAGAATGACAAGCTGACTGAGGAAATCCTAGGAGCCGGACCTGTTTTCTAATCTGCCATGAAAAGGAAAGAAGACAAAGCTCTCAGTAGGAGTTGCAAAATGGATGGAAATAAGATATGAAATGTACCTCTCATAAGTTGTAATGTTTGCTTGAAATCAACTCATGAACTTATGGACCGTAGTGTTTTTTGCGTAGGAGAGTCCAGTCCAAAAGGTAACTGAAACCTTCATAATATATACGACGTTTCTTCACCTAATCTTTGAATGACTCCTCAACTGAGTCTCTGGAATTGAAACATTTTTTGGGAGCTGCAAAACTCCATAAACCGTCTTGATTATTAACTATGAAGTGATGCCAAATGATCTGAAGAAAGGAAAAAAAAAAAATCCTAGGCATCCCCGTGCCTAAGGATATAGTGGTCTATAAGCCTATTGTACCAAAATCATTATCAAAACTTCACTCTTATCAACTAATTAAAACATCATTTGTGGAGTTCTTCATATAGTAGTCTCTTCAAATAGTAACAAATAGGGACAAGAAATTACCCTCGAGATTAAGTGAAGAGATTATCCTTTCCTGCCACAAAGGTATAACAACTAGATGTATTTGTACTAATCTTGTCTGTACATGCAAAAATGAACCACACAAGCTTTCAACCCAGAAACTTTCGCACCCTCACTCTATCTTTTCCCTGATTTTTTCTTTTCTTAGACATATATGAGACCAATCAAACAAATCTTTATGAATTAATTACTAAACATGAATAAACTGCCGCTCGTCGTCACACTATTTGTTCTAATTAGCTGCTCTCAACTTCAACCTGCTATCTTATGGGCATTATAACATAAAGAGTCACAGCTATCGGCCAAAGCATTCTTTCTTTACAGTTGGTTATTTACAGGGAAGTGAATCATCCTCGCTGAGAAACCCTGTGTCACTCAGGCAACAAGTCTCCAAGCTTGATGCATGATTTCATCATCTATAAAAGGCCTCAAGGACCACATCAAGTTGTAGCTCTCCAGTTCTCCTGATGACGACTTTAGATTAAGTGAAGAAATTATCTTCTCCTGCAACAAAAGTCACGAGTTAGCTCTATGATAATCCCCCAGAAGTGTAGATCATTGCACAACTCACACCTAGTCAAAGTACGCTTCCAAATTCGATACATTTAACAGAAACTATAGGCACTACTAAAATTTCTACATTAGCCGATATAAGACGGGGAACTTCATACCTGCATGATGTAGTCCCTTTTCAACATGCTGTATATAACACCCATCATGACAGCATATTCAGGAATTTCAGGTCCATAAAAAATAGAAGATACAATTTTCTCCTGAAGAACAAATCCTACTGTTATGGACTAAATTGGAAACCAATATGAAAACTAGAATGTTCAGATACCTATACTGGTTGCATTCACGACTCAGATCGACATGCACCAGTTAGTTAATAGTTCAAGGCTACTTGAAGCCCCAAACAAAACTTAATTAAGCCCAGTGGTGGTTTAATACTCAACCAAGATGTAGGCATGATTCGCATGAATATAGTATAAGTGGATGAAACAACCAAATATTCAGATTTCTGAAGGGGGAAACTCAAATGGATAACAATATCAGCTAGAAAATGTAATAATAGAAACCCGTATAAAGAGGCCATACTATTTCTAGCTATGGATTTCCGTATAGTGGCCATACTATTTCTAGGTATGGATTCCAGCCACCAAAGCGCAAAATGGACCCTGGCCCCTTATGGGTGGGGCTTGGTAGTTGTTACTTACATTCATTTATGACAAGGCTGGAGTGAGAATACGGAGACAAGAAATTAAGAAGAAACTGCAGGATTGATGGATGGTGATAACTGATAAAGGCTTGGAGGAAGAAAGAAAAGGAGATAAATCTTCTAGGAAGAAGGAACTCAATTGGCTTCAAAGTTGGATCAACTACTGATAAGAAGAAGAAGACCGAGGGGGTGGAGAGAGTGTAGGAGCCAGGAAAGGATTTTAGAAGGGTGCTTAAAAGGAGCATCCTAATTCCTGATATTAAAATGGAAAAACGGATGATGAGATATGGAACTCAACAAGGATGAAGGAAAGAGCATTCTATGCAACTTGACGATGATATTTATCTATTATAGGGTCGTGGTTTGTAATATCTTTTTTGGTAAATATGATTTCAATAGCCGAAAAAGCAAACCAGCTACATCAAACAACAAAAGCAAATCATAAATTGTTTATTTTGGGCCCTCATGAAGGATGAATAACTTTTGACAAAAAAATACTATAGTTATCTCAACCCGACCACCCCGACCTAAATAATAAGTTAAATCTGAACAGCAAAAGAAAATACTATAAATGAATCTGTTAAAGGGAATAAAAAAACAACATAACATCAAGAATAGACTACCTTTTTGTAAGTGGTTGCTTCTTGACCAATCAAATCCCCAGTAACTTTGTCCTTCAAATGCAGTTTGTTCTCGTTTCCAGCTTGCACCACACCAGTTACTTCCTTGACAAGGCCTTCAAGTTCATGCACTATACATTTGCCTGCAATTAATTTTGATCAAATCAAGTAACCAATTTCACACTTGAAAGCAAAAAGATTGCGGAAATAGCTATTTTATCAAAAAAAAAAAGAAAAAAAAAAGAAGCCTTTATTGATAACCATGAATCCTACAAAGGTTCATAACATAAAACACAAGATCTGCATCACAGCCCCATCCAATTCTAATTATCTAAAAAAGGGATTTATGGATATACACATAGAAAAAGACCATTTTATAGTCTGGCAGTTTTCATTGCTAGCTTGCAGGTTAGTGTAATGCTGTCTGCTGGTGATCATAGAAGATAATGTAAAAATATTCAAAAATCCAAACATAAGGCAAGCCTCTTGCCTTATGATACTGCGATCTGAGTTGACTTACGTGGATCTTATAGAAACAATGTAAAACTGTTCAAAAAAATGCACTTAAGGTAAATTTTATAGAAACAATGTAACAACACAGTGCCACAAACATGAAATTCCATCTTTAAGGTACCCAATCACTCAGAATTCGAGGATTAATTTACCTTTACTTAAGTGGTCTTGAAGTCCAACTTGGCATGCATGCACTTCTCCATGCAATTCCCAACGGATGGGGAAGGAAAAAAAAAAAAAAAAGAGACCACAAAGCAGTAAGGTCAAATAGATCTTTAGACAGCATGCCAGCAAATTCAAGGTACTAAACATGCTTGACAACTAGAAGCGAATAAAATAAATCAATGCAACAACAGCAAAACGCAATGATCCAGGTTTTCAATTAGCATCAAATGGATGACAGGTTCCAATCCTACGAATACAATGTTTGCCGGCTGCAGCATAGACTGGCAACCAGTATAATCCACTGAAACAGCTCAAAGCCTACAGATCCTAAACGTATCTTTCCTGACAGTCAGAAGATACTATTGCCATTGACTATTCAAGATGGGGCTACTCTGATAATCATATCACTGCATCACCAGTGATGCGATTCAAGTGGCGAACAAGAACTTTTGTCAAGCTATATAACACTAAAGAAAACCTAATAAATTTAATGCACGAATACAAAATTTGTCAGTGGCATCTCTTATAACAGGATGCTCCAGAATAGCGAAAGAGTAATACCCCGTAACTTTGTTAATAGTGACCTTCATAGCATTTTCATGTTGATTGGGTATTCACAGACACTCCCTCCATCCCAAAAAGGATGCCAATTTTTGAAATTCGTGCTATTTTTCATTGCTTATATCTTTCAATCTATAATATTTTTCATGAATGTGAAAACTTTGTATAATAGAATTGATTGAGAACTATCAAATGAGATCCATATTGCATATTTGTTGAGATCCATATTAAAAGATATAAGAAATTAAAAATTGGCACAAATATCAAAAATTGACATCCAATTTGGGACGGAGGGAGTATAAGTTTTTTCAGAAGGTATGTGGAAGATGAGATGAATAATATTATCGAGATAATCGAGATAAGGTTGCAAACAGTGTTTTGTTTGGTAGGGCTTGATTTTGTGAGGCTTTTGCCCGTGTAAGAATTTCTTGTTCTCAAAAGTCACTTAAAATGTCAAGGAACCCCATAAATTAAAGCCTACAAAACCACTTCATGCTTGAACTAGTAAACACAAAATCCCAACATCTTAAAGAAAGACAAGAGCAAGAGATTTAAGGTGACCCTTGTCACCCTTGTGTGTCTTCAAGAGGTGCCTCGCCAAAGTGTGTGTGAGTATGTGTGCTACGTGCTTCTTGTGTGTTAGAAAGATGGTGTGAATTGTGTCTTGGAGGGAATAAAGGAGGGTAGGGGGATGGGAAGGTGAACAACACTATATATCCGAATCGTTTATGGATTCCCTGTAAGCTTTCATTCTTTCGAATCATATCACATAGATCAAAGATGCACAAGGTGAAGGAAGATATGTTAATGGAACTTGGTGGACTGCTGACAAGTGACAACACTCCAGACGGTGGTGCTAGCAGGCTCCGTGGAGTGGGTGACTAGGGCGAGGTGTTACAGAATGTGTCAGCAGCATCTCATGTATGTATCAAAGCAAATATAGTTACACTAGAGAGAGATATTCCCGTCTAACAGAAATATTTCTAGAAGAGCAACGAACATAAGAAAGTTCACTAAAGGACTCAAAATATCCCTTAAGTTCCCCACCAAATTCAAATGACACAACTGGAAATGCACTTACGTCTGCTAATATTTTGCACGCCATCGTGAGCATTTATGCATCCAGCTCCAACATATTTTAAAACCCTCTCGGTTTTGTTAGTTCCAATGATGCGCTCCACCAACTCTGATGTCTTGTTAATTGGAGACTGTTGAAGAGACTCTGTACGGAAATATGGGGAGGGATCATAACAATGAAAAGGAGAACATCATCCAACCACCTGCAGCAAATGATTACCAGGTTTCTAAAGTCACTAACCGAGTCCTTCATGAAAGCCCACAAGTAACCTACTTCCGACTGCCACTAACTCCTCAAATTGCATGACCCTGGAAGCACAAGACATGCATTAGATAACGTGTACAGAAACAACATTTTTACCAGTGGAAATAAAGAGCATATCTGTTACAAGTGCTACGTTCGAGAGTATGGTATGATGCCTAGGGAAGTCATCTCAGCACGCAATGTCAAGCTGGAGGAACTTAGCTTTCCAACTGTAATGAGAAGGTATCTACACCATTTAGTGCTAATATTGGGATGAACACGCATCCCTTCATTGATGGACTTATCCAATGGCATTGCTACAATTTTTTTGAAACTCAATGGCTTTGCTACAATGACAAACGCGTCTTCTCAACATTGCTTTATTTCTTAAACAAACACTTGCAATGTCCTTCCAGTATGATTTGACAAGTTACTTGAAATTATGTACTAAATGCATGTTCGGACAGTGATTAAAAAGTGTGAGGCGAAGGTGAGAGTGAGACGACAAAGCCCATAAAAAACGAGGTGCAAGCGAGGAGAGCGTTAAAAAAATGAAAGATATACTACATAAATGACCAATATTCACTCCTTAACATCACCATATTGCATAATAACCAACAATTCAACACACACACACACACACACATATGTTGGTTGGTTGTGGGCAGTGATTCTATTGGTGGGCAAGTGGCAAGCCACTTAATCTTCCATATATTAATATATAACTATATATATTAATGTTGGTGTGTGTGTGTGTGTGTGTGTGTGGGGGGGGG
>JAOTQK010000002.1:7775965-7798524 GCA_025642025.1 Rhododendron ferrugineum
CAATGATTTCCTTACAGCATGAACTTAGAACATACTCTGAAACTGTATCCGAATTTGAAAACAAATACTCAGCACACCGTGAAAGAAGCATGCAAAAGATAACAGTCTCGGCTGCATGCTTGAGGTAAGCTGGACACCATCACTTCACAATAGCTCCACCAATGCCAGTCTTTCCAGCAATGATTTCCTTACAGCATGAACTTAGAACATACTCTGAAACTGTATCCGAATTTGAAAACAAATACTCAGCACACAGTGAAAGAAGCCTGCAAAAGATAACAGTACGTGATTTCATTTCCGTTTAACATAATACCCTTCTTAGTCTTCCCAAACCTAAGATGAATCAGACCCCATTAGCATATTTTCCACATGCAAAGTTTCCGGGTAAAAGAAATTGAACAAAAACTCGCTCCTAACTATTAATCACCTTTTGAAAATCACGCAGACTTTAGCCAAAAAAGATTTATAACAATCTTTAAATTGCAAATTCTATCATGTGTAAATTTTGATGGAACGCCATTGGATGCCCTCATAACTCCCAGATGTGGAAACTATAGGATATAACTCGAGTCTTTATTTATTGTTCTAATTAGCTGACAGAAGGTACCCAGCCAGTTGCCACAAGCAAACAAGACAAATAACAAATACATAGTGCTGATAATCTTGCTTGCTTGGGTGCCGAACAAGGTGATGATCTTTTAGTCACAGTGCAAATTCCCCCATCCACGAGGGAATTTGTCCTTGTTGACTGCCTGAACCTTGCTAGTTATATTGACCGTTCATTTAGTCCGTTCATTTAGTAGAGTTCGGCGAGAACCTTAATCATACCTAAAATCGTGTTCATCGGACTTTAAATTGCAAATTTCTGCAATGTGTAAATTTTGATTGGACACCTTTGATGCCCTCGCAACTTGCAGATGTGGAAACTATGAATATAACTCCAGAACTGTTAACTTATTTATTTATTAATTTTATAAGCAGAAAGAAGGTACTCAGCCAGTTGCCACAAGCAAACAAGACAAATAATAAAGATGGGAAATATATGTTCAACAAGATGATAGCCCAACCAAGGATATAAAGCAGAATGCACATCACGTAAGTCCAAAGAAAATCTCAATTATTACCATAGAACCGCAAGAAACCTCCAGGTTAATGTAAAGATCACTATGGACACAGTCTGATTTGTTGAAACTCTCCTCTGCTTGCTGCGACCTTTGGGAGCTATGGACACAGTCTGATTTGTTGAAACTCTCCTCCACATGGTGCGACCTTCGGGAGCAACCCTAGAGGTCCTTTCTTCTGCAATCATTACCCAAATTAGTAACAAAATGAGAAAAGAGAGGTGATTAAAATCAATGCCAAGTGTGGCCGATAACTTCAGAGATATGATATGGGGTCAACTAATTAAATACATGTTCTACAAGATGATAGCCCAACCTAGGACATAAAGCAGAATGTACATCACGTAAGTCTAAAGAAAATCTCAATTATTACCGTAGAACCGCTAGAAACCTCCAAGTTAATGTAAAGATCACTATAGACACAGTCTGATTTGTTGAAACTCTCCTCCGCTTGCTGCGACCATTGGGAGCAACCCTAGAGGTCCTTTCTTCTGCAATCATTACCCAAATCAGTAACAAAACGAGACAAGTGAGGTGATTAAAATAAAAGCCAAGTATGGCCAATAACTTCAGAGATACGATATGGGGTCAGCTAATTAAATACATGTCCTACAAGATGATAGCCCAACCTAGGACATAAAGCAAAATGCACATCACGTAAGTCTAAAGAACATCTCAAATTATTACCATAGAACCGCTAGACACCTCCAGGTTAATGTAAAGATCACTATAGACACAGTCTGATTTGTTGAAACTCTCCTCTGCTTGCTGCGACCATTGGGAGCAACCCTAGAGGTCCTTTCTTCTGCAATCATTACCCAAATCAGTAACAATACGAGGAAAGAGAGGTAATTAAAATAAAAGTCATTCCAACTAGCAAAACAGAAAGGAAAAGTATCTCAATTAGAAGCTTGTAACAAAAGTTCATCACAGAAAAGTCAGTTCAAAGATTATGATACGGAGAGAGAGAGAGAGAGAGAGCATGCCTCACATCTTAAACAGCATATTAGTCTAAAGTCCAAATAAAACAACCTCATAAGAGCTTTAGTCCAGCCTAAGTTTCTGTGATGTTTAGAGTCCATTAATAAAAATATTTTAGAGTCTAGAGTCCGTGAAAAGACAAAATTGCCTTTAATGAGACAAGGGCTTTGTTTGGCTAACAAAAAAAAATGTCTTTTTTCATTTAAATTATCTTAACCGAGACAAGGGCCTTGTTTGGCTAACACAAATATGTCTTCTTTCGTGTTTTTCGATCTTGTTGCACTTTCATAGGGTAAAAAAGGGTTTTAGGCACTTTCATAGGGTACCCTAGGGTTTTAGACACTTTCATAGGATTTTAGGGTGCACTTTCCTATTATAGGGTTTTAGCGGTTTAGGCACTGTCATAGGGTATCATAGGGTTTTAGGCACTTTCAACGCCGGTCAACCTTGGTCAACGCCGGTCAATGTCATTCAACACCGGTCAACCTTGGGAGGGGTTTTTTGTAAATCCTAGACAGAATGTCCTTTAGACTTTAGGGGAAAATATTTATGTCCTTATTATAGCAAAAACCCTTATAGTATGTCCTATTCAATTTGCCCAGAAAAAATTAAGGCAGACTCCTCCATATCTAGGCTTACCTCTCCTACTAGTATGTTCAGAACATAAGGAGCAGTTCAATGTGCAGTCTATTTACTCAACAGGTGTCCCTACGAAGAATCTGAAGTCAAAGACACCACAAGAAGCATAGACCACCCATAGCGGCCAGCAATTGCAGTTTTCCGATGCCAGGAGGCCGTCCCCTTCGCCTTTTTGGAACAAGATTTTGTAGGGAAGGCAAACATTCTCGTGACTCAAAGAGATGATTTCTTGGTCTGCCCCTTTTTCTCCGTACCATTACTTCTGAATCCACATCTCCTGATTCTCCACCACCTCCATCTACTGCCACTGAACCTTCTCCACTCCCAACCCCACTACCATTTACTGAGTTTTCATTCTTACCGGTGTTTGTAACCTCCACTTTCACAATGGTTGTCTCCACTAGAGTGGGTGGCAGTTGTGTCTCTCCCTCAACTGATGCAAAGGGGCACTTGCGTTGGTAGAGTCCATTGAAAATTTAAATCCTCAAAGAATTATACCGTTTCTATCAAAAGAAAGCACCAATTGATATACATACTCTCAGCCACATGTAAGTGGCTGAGAGACAATGTTGTTTAACTCAAAATATTTTTAGCACATTAGATTATATGATAACGTACATATGCGTTTGACATACATAACTCTACAAAAAGCATTAACAAGAATAGTCCTGTATATGAGAACACTTTGCTTCCCCTCTACCCACCTCTCTCTAGTATTGTGGAGAAGCCAAGAAGGTCTAGTTTTTCTCTTGATATTTATAGAGGAGCCGATTTTAATATGCCAATAATACATTTCCAATTTAACCATTGACCAATACGGTTTTACCAAATAGAGATTGATTTCAATTTTTTTTTTTTTTTTGTCATTTTGCAATTTTTTTTTTTACCTAAATTTGAATATTGACGTTCATTAATGCTTTTTCAAAAACCTGGGTCTTAATCCATGATAGACGGGGCTGTTGTTACTATGTTTCATTACTCATTGCTGTCCAAAAAAAAAAAAGGTTTCATTACTTCTTGTGTATCTCAGGTGCTGAGAGAGAGTATTTTATGACAAGGTTAACATTATTCTGCATTTCTCAATCTGTTTGAATGCAGTTGGATTGATCTCAAAGCAGGATTTGTATGTTATCGACATTGACAATTGGGAATGCAACTAAAATGAATGGAAATAGGGTGGTTACTTATATTTCTATAAAAAGAATTGGTTTAATCACTTAGCCATTAATTAAGGTGTTGGTATGGAGTTGCGTCAGCTGTGGACATAGACTAGGCTGAAAAGGATATTACAAATAATGAAAGGGCAAAAACTAAATAGCAAACCACCAAAATAAGGAAACCAAACATGAATGCATGGAGATCACACGGAACAGTAGTCGGTCCTTTATGGTTTGCATTTATAAAACTTCTTTAAACACGCGTTTCCTCTTTTATGACAAAGGAGGGTGTCAAATATAAGGAAATGATATCATTATGTGCAAAATGAGCAAAAAATCAGCTTTTGTTTCTCGTTCCCTCTCTCCCACTCTCCGTCTCCTACCTATAAGGTTTTTTTTTTGCCAAGTTTGTTTAAGTAGAATCCCAGTTGGAACAGTAGGCAGAAGTTAATCCTGCCATTTCTAAGACCCTAAAGGACAGTTGCAATTTTTAAGTAAGAAGGCATGTCACTAGAAGTCCACGTTCAAAACCATCAAGAGTCAGAATGACAATCAAAGAGTCATCGAAGATCAACAAATGACACAGCATCTGGTTATTAATCTTCTATCCCCACACAGATAGATCATGACCCCAAGTACGACCATGTTTGAACTAAAAAATGGGAAGTGTTTGAGATGAAATACCGGCTCCATAGGCTGCATCCTTGAGAGAAGCTGAACACTGGTAAGGGCAACAGCCATAGGAAACTCAATCATATAGCTCATGAAGTATCCCATGAAAATCTGAAAACCTCATTCTCCCATTCCTCCTGCCAAGAGATTTGTCATCATGCACAATAGGTTCGTCAATGCAATGTCCAAGTTCCAGATGTTCTTTAGCATCATTTTGTGCACCACATGAACTTAGAACATGCTCTGAACCGTTAGGTGACAGCATGACTTGACAAATACTCGCCACACGAAGACAGAAGCCTGCAACAGAGTAAAGATTGAGACAACATAAGAAAAATGATGAAAATCTCAGAAAAATGATGAAAGTCATAAGCACAGTTCAAAGCCAAGCACAAGCTGGCTACATCCCACTCTCACAAGATCATTAAAGTGAAAAGAAAATACAATAGGCTTTATGAAAAGAACAAATGGTTCGAGATACACAGATGTATTGTTGAGGCATAAGATTTTGGGTGCAGTGAGTAGTGCAGTGCAAGCTGCTATAGGTGTGGGTCGAAGGGGTTTGAAGAACACCATCAGACACAATAAGAAGAAATAGACAGAAACAAGCAGAAGAAGAGAAAGAGGTGACATATATAGGAAGGAAGGGCCAAAAATATGTTAGTTACTTACCATGGCTGAGGCTAGTGAAGATGGGCACAATGGCAGTTCGGCTGAGGAGAGCTGATCATCGGCAGTGGTGTGTTGGATTTTCCGGGAAAGGAAGACCAAAATAGAATGAAGAACACAAAACAAGAACAAGGAGGGAGGAAGAGGTGGTACACGGAATACAGATAGTGACATCAGATGCTGAAGAACAGAGAAAGTCGTTCGTCGATGATGACAGAAGAAGCTACCAAGGGAAAAAAAGGAGAGAGAACGGGAATAGAGGCACATCTCTATGTTACATGGACTTGGATACTCCTGTACGAGTGTCAGGTGATGTCATCTAATTTAGAGCCGGGTAAGTAGTAAATATCAGTTACAAATATACACTTCACTTGGGCTAGCCAAAAGTGTTGATAGCAAGATAATGTTGTAAAGGATCATGATAGAACAGAACTCTATCCATAAAAACATTTTAAAATGCGCCATTACTGTTACTTAAGGCAAAAACAATTCAAGTGGCCATTTCTCAATCAGGCCAGACAAAATCAATTTGAGTGGTCAATAGATTTTGTGGTTGAATGCCACAATGTGAACAAAACGCCCAACATAACAGATGGTTACAATAACCGTCATAAGGGCAACTATCCATAATCGGTCGTTACGGAATCATAAGGGCTTATATTGAACAGACAGGAGACATGAGACAACAACGCAAACATGAATTAGACTTTCTGACATGTCATTCCACGAAATGCAGGAATTGGTTCCTGGGAAACACAAGGAATTTATGGTTTTATTCATCTATAGTCCATACACGGAAAAATTATTGAAATGTAAATTATTTTAAGATATATAAAAGCAAAACGCTAGTTAAATAAAATGTCACATATCAAATACCAATCTAAAGAACTTACACCAATAGCAGACTATTTCAATATTCATGATGCAACCAACATACAAAGCTAACTCCGGTCTTTTTGCTAAGCAAAAAAAATTTGACCGAGCAAAAAAAAAAAACTCCTTCACTACCGTCACAACCACAACCTAACAGATCATTAAGGTTAGCAATAACGGTCATAAGCACAATGTAACCTCGAAATCAGCTGTAACAGAACATTTACTTCCTCACATCTATTTTAACTCATAAGAGATTTGTTACCTTATCATGTTGTACTTAGTTGCAGGCTAGCGCTACCGAGATGGGAGGCTCTCCTGAGTAAGGAGAGTGCTACGGTCTTGCTCCCGTCGAGACAAGAGTGCGCTCCTAATATGAAGGAAGAAATTCGGAAGAAGAAAAAGAGAAAACAAGGTCGAGAGATTCAGGACTCACGTCTCGTATTAGACTTATATATGTGTTTAGTCCGTAAATTTGATATAAAAACTATATTGGACCGTCTTATCTCTCTCATGTTTATATACAATAAATACCTATATACAAGCTCCTTTTGGCGCCCCTAACTTTGGATCTTCTACATACCCTCACTCCCGCTCCCGTTCCCACTTCGTGTAACTAAGGTGCTGTAAAAGGCTGGGATTTTGCATCATGATTTTCTACATTCTAAAACTACTTTCTTGCAAAAACTCTCCTTAGGCCTCATAAGAAAGTCAAGAAGTTGAACTGACAAGGTTTGAAGCACCAATCTACAAACAAGTAGTTAGAGAGGTCAATTTCCAACCACAAAAATGCCACACACAAAAAAAGGCAAAAAGAAGTGATATTTCTTTTATACGTTTCGCTACTTTTCCAATGATATATTATAGATTTGTAATTATTAGCACTGATCTTTGTTCTATTATGGACTTCCAACAAAGGTCAAAATTCTAATAGTCTTACATTTTCCAAGTTTTAAACAACAATTCAACTTTTAGTAAGAAAATATGTAACTTTACATCAAGCATGACATGTGAAGTAATCAACTGTGGAAAGAAGATTGTAAAAACTGTATTCATGTGGACTTAAAGTTCGAACACATATATCCCGTTCGTTTAAGGGTTTTGGATTTTGAATTCTAATCATCATACTATTTCTCTCCAATCATTATTCTCATTTTTCTCTCTATCTCTCTCCAATCATTACTCTATTTCTCTCTATGCTCATTACCGACAAATCCAAATCCAAAATTCCAAAACGAACAGGGTCATAGATTTACATATCGGCCTACGTGTAAATAAATACACTAATGTTCACATTCATCGAACTAAATATTGCTAGGGGGTGAGGGTGGGGTGGGGGTAATTGATGCAATATAATATTGGGTCATTTGTGTCTTTTAGTGTCCTTGGTGTCAGGAGAGTCCTTTGATCTATAAATAGGTGTGTTGGTCTCTTATGTTGGTAGCTTTTGATTATTAAGAATATAAAAATATTGATTGAGACTTAGTTTCTCTCTCTACCCTTAGGGGTTTATCCCCTTGAATGGGATTTGCTTCTCTTTTTTGAATCTTTAATTCTTCCCTTTCGATATTTGATTGCATCAGTAATATATATGTGGGGTCTTGTCAACTTGTCCCAAAAAAAAAACAAGTGTGCGGTTGCCGCTGCTGAATAGCATGCTATGTGTTGGGTCCATTTTCAAGAGTTTTGCTACAACCACACACAAACTCACTAACATCACATGTAGGGTCCACACACATTACACACCTCCAATGTGTGTGGGGGCCCACATGTAATGTGAGAGAGTTTGTGTGTGGTTTTAGAATTATTGCCATTTTCAAACACCTTGAGACAATTGGTCCATTTTCAAACACCCTAATCCCGACTGGCATTTGGTCCCGGTTGCATTCTGCTACTGCGATGTGTATTTCGTATTGCTCTCTCTAATGGATAGTTGCATCTCCATGTGCAAGTCGGGATTACACATGGGGAAGGGTGTTGAATGGCTTGATAAACGTACTTGGGTCCAGTTCTTAACAGCTTAAGCTTTTCGGACAATTTTTACCTTACAAAATGCAACACATACTTTGCTCATGTTACTCCTAGAACCGCGTCTTGAAGTGTATGCAAGCCTGACTCCACCAATACTCCTTAAAAGGTGCAAGGCACACATAAACCACCACAATATACAACTATTCGTGAAAAAGCAAACTTGTGTAGTGTCATAAGATTCTTTTATCGATTGCCATTAGATAGATTTCTCGAGATGAAAGACAATACATAATGCTTTTAGATAAATCATAGTAGATGATCGTTGCTTCGAGTTAGATCTGTTTGAAGAAGGTTGAAATTCTACAACTTTCACGTGTTGCACGATTGAAACCTAAAAGCATAACTAAAATTTTACTGACAAAATGCATAATACTAAAGTCATACCTCATCATTGATGACGCATGGCATTATTAATTATTGAAAAGATATGTGAAGTCTCGTCTTAGCGATTTAAAAAGATTATGAGTTGTTCGATAGATTAGATCACATTTAAAGCTTCCCAAATCCCACCAATATCCTTCTCTTATCAGACTAAACGTTGTAATATCAAGAAAACACACGTAAGGTTTTGTGAAACCAAAAACCAAATTAAGCCTTGTCAGAGTAGGTTAACCACAGTGTTCTACAAGCAAGTCAACCTAGGCGGTACCCCGCATCCGGGCCGATTAATCGGCCTCTAGGCGGTATTAATTGACTGAGCGGGCTAGGCAGCTAGGCGGGATTACACAACTAGGTGGGGGCCGTGGGGCTAGGCGGACGATTAGGCGGGTAGGCGATGTGCTTTTAAAAATTAAGGATTTTCGTGTCGTGTTAATATACTATAACGGGCTTTGGAGTAGTTTTACTGTGATGTAAATACATTTCAGTCTTTCCAATTCTCCTACACGATCGAAAATTTCAAAAGCCTTAAATATCAGAACTTTGCATTAGACTAGCTATTTGGTACTACTAGTTTCATTTAGTTGAACTTCGCATTATTACTTAGTTTTCATGTTATTAATATTTTGTTCTATTTATGTTGTATTTGCTCTCAAACTTGGGGAGGAGGTAGGAGCCTAAAAAAAATTTTAAAAAATGGAAAATCCGCCTAATGTCTAGGGCAATAGGTGCCGATTAATCGGCCTAGGTGCTAGCCAGTGTCCGGCCGCCCGACCACTGCCTAGCAACTTTTAGAACCTTGGTTAACCAAATTAAAAAATTAAGCTTCATTTAATTCAATTGGGATTGGCTAAATGAGTAGCTTTCTTTGAATTTTTGCACTACACAGTCCACTATACGTTCAAGAAAAATAGCTACAGAATCCCATGTCAATTAATTGACAAGGCAGTGTTTTAAAAGGCTCTATGTACACCTAGGCGCAAGGCAAGGCGCATGCCTCATCAAAGTGAGCCAAAAGAAGTAGAAAATAATTACACATCTAATATAGGGAAAAAATTGAACATAAGTAAATGCTTCTACAATTTCAAGTACCATAAATTATAGAATTCCCAATGTTCAAATCACCAAATACGAAGAAAATCATAACATCCATAAAAATCTAATGCATAACATTTAGTTCGAGCACATAGTAAAATGGATAATGGCACTCAAATATCTAATCATGGTCACCTAATCTTCAACACCAATTACTTCATCTTCTTTGTCATTTGATTCATAACACTCCACATGGGCTAAGTTTTCTTCAAGACTTGAACAGTTTGGCTTATGTGTTTCATTTGGTTCATAGAGGGCTAACGATTAGAGCCTTTTTAGTTTTCACTGCGTCGCGCCTCACCTCGCCTGAGTGCCTATGCACGCAAGCACACGCCTTCTAAACCAAAATATGACAAGGTAGTACTATCGTTTATAGCATGAAATCAACAATTGACTTGATTTGTTAGGTTGAACAACTAACATAGGAGAGAACATAATTCTTCCCATTACAAGACATATACGTAACTACAAACATATGTATACATTCCATACATAGTCACTAGCAACATCTTCAATTTCAATGGTGATTGTTATTGAAAGTCGATGATAGACAATCCTAGTCGATCAACTCAAACATATGGGAATTAGTACCATGATTATATTTTTGACATACTTGAATCCGCTACTTTATCCAATATAGTGGAGAGAACAAATTGAGTAGCCACTCAACAACCTTGTTTTGTCCAGAAGTCTCTCACTAGTCTTTGCCACTATGCAGACGAGCATCATCAAGTTGTTCCATCAACATGACACCTCGAACGTATCGCCTCAATCATGCATTGTCAACCACCTCCAACATAATGGAATCACCATATGTATCATTTTTCCGCTATACTTGAACAACTGACGTTGCCCATTTCCCAGCATAGTTGATCCCCTATGGTTGCCTCCATGATCGGAGATCGAGATAGAACATTAAGTAGCCATTCTACAACCATCGTTTTCCCCAAAACCTCTCAACATACTTGCATTTGTGCAGCAAGCATCAATATATTCCATCATCACCACCAGCCACCCCCAGCATATCTGCAACCTTTTTTGCCCAAAAATATCTTGAACATTTTGGTCGCGCAAGAATCTTCTAGTATTTAAAGCCAGTCGCTTCAGCGTTATCTGCAGCAATCCTTTGCCCCAAAATTCTCTCCAGACCATCTCTTTACATCAATGCTCTGAATCCCCTATGTTGATATAACTTGTATCACTTAAACTTCCACTCCAAATAATCATTCATGGATTCCAAGTGGATATGATTTTTCTCCTTGAATCTCGCCAATATAATCCCCATCTCCTAACTATTCTAAGGCAAATTTTGGATTCAAATCATTTCCACGTGTGAGATTCTTAAGGCTATTTACTACTATTCGGTGCAAAACAATTTGGCTTTACAGCATGAACAAGCATCAAAAGCATAAATTATTGATGCTATAAAGCTATTGATACCCTTCATTCAGTCACCCAGATTGAAGTTATTCCCACTTCAAGGAGGAAAGAGAAACATACGTATTTATGCATGCTCCTAAAATGTTGATGCCACGTGTGGTCTTCCGACAAGAAAACCAGTTGTATAATCTTAAATCTCACATACAAAGGGAACTCTAGAAAATCCAATCCCATCTGATAGGAGAGAGAACTAAAAAGATCTACCAAGTGTAGCAATAGGAAAACCTATGCACATGGTAAAGTATTGAGTATTTGTACAACTTCCTCTAATTCAGACACGAGACATTGCACCTCCCATTCTAACTATTTTGTTAGATATTAACATACTTGGACCCAAAAGTTTAAGTACATTAGATACTCATATTTAGAAATACACTAAAAAAAAGTTCTGACCAACATCGATGTCCCCAGTGCACATAGCATTAGCATGGACGTGTGACACGACACTAACTTCTTAACATGCAAGTTTCCAAAACTTGAAGGACACAACATGTTGGGGACACGTCTGAAAAAACATATTCATGTATCGTAGGATATAATGAAAAATAAAGAAAATAAGACTACAACGTTCGCACTTATTGTGTCACAGCATTCAATGAGGTGATCAGACAAAAACCATTTCACAATTCACATGAATCTCTGTCATCGCTCAACCATCAACGAAATAAGACATTCTTAAGCTTCAATTGCGCCTACCATTTCATTTGCCACCTTTGAAGTGTCCCATGAGTGTCCATAGGGTCCTAAAGTGCGTAAAAACAAATATATATATATATATATATATATATGTGTGTGTGTGTGTGTGTGTGTTTGAGAAAAACTAGAACACCTTTGATTTCAGTGTACAACCTGGGTCCAAAGAGTGTTGGCGGCTGAAAATTGTCGGACACCACATGTGACCTCCAAATAAAGGTGTGCTTCATAGATTGACACAATACATATATAATACAATATAAATATCGCGAGACATGGATATTACAAAGATATGTTGTAAATAAATACTTTAAATATCTTGTTATAGATTGAAAATCAAAACCAAAAGATGAAGTACATTTACCACATTCCATAAAAAAAAATTCGCAAGTAGTAAGCAAAGACCATTTCCAACGTCAACTTCTATCCGATCTCTTTTCCTTTATTTCCCTTCACTCCAATCCTTAACTTCTTTCTTCTTTTTCTTAGCATAGCGATTGGTACAAAGAGTTGTTCCTTCAAGTGCCCTTTTCCTCCTCATCTCTCCTTTCTCCTTGTTTTCTCTTCATTGGAGAGAGAGAGAGAGAGAGAGAGAGACAGGAACCTCCACTAGGACATCTCTTCACTCTACAGAACAATACACACGCTTAAAATTTGCAAAGGATGTATTGTTCACAGTTTGACCTCAATTAAAGCCTCTTAAAATTTACAGTCCCAAACGCATCCTATCGTATCAATTTCTAGTATCCCAGCCATAATTGAAAAACGAATAAAATTGGGTGGAAAAACTGGATACTTACTCAGTGAATCCAATAGTATCTGATACGTTTTCATATGAGCAGTATAGTATAAGCCTAATTATGTTCACAACAACGCTCCAGTCCCCAACTGAGGGCAATCTAACCCTCCCCGAGGGTTAGCTTCAGACATATTAGACAAGATATGATGATTGTTCTTCACGCGTTTATCAGAATGGGTCATATTTAGTTCAATGAACATACATATTAATCCAATGGGAAATAGTAAGTATGGACATCAGCTATGCTAAGGAAATCTGTAGGAAACATGGAATTACCTGAGAGAACCAGATCCAGGGTTCAGACGATGTAAAGAATACAGCCGAAGTAGGGGTAAACCTGAATTTTGAGATTAATCCATATTATTGCCATAGATTTGGTGTTGAGTAAGTTCCAAATCAATCAATGCATACACATTTAGAGAGACACAGAGACATACTAACACGAGAAGATCGCAATATACAAAAGAGCATTCATTGGCATCGTATTATGGGCACTGACAATCCAAACAAACTCGCGATATTCTCGAATGAACATAGTGTAACATGGACAGGGGGATAACAGTGACATTTATGGATTGTTGAAATTATATGTAGTCACTCAATCGTCATGCATGAACTTTCAAAAATGGACATCATTAGTTTGATAGTATTGATGTTATTAAACAAACCCATGGACGAAAAATGAGAAAACAAAATTCAATTTCTATGGCATATCTTAGTATTAGGCTTGCCATGTCCCGTCATCATACAACCATCTTGTTGAGACTAATAGTTGCTTATACAGAAGCCAAAACAAAAAACAACACTACAAATGAAAATGAAAATGAAAATGGAAGCCCAATACTATTATCGAAAACGAGAAACAATGAGAGAGCATAACTATGAAAAATTATTATTTTAAGAACAAACGGAATAATTTCCAAGTTCGTGGCACGTTTCATCTTTCAAGTTTACCTCATTTGAACGAATCAGTTGAACATATGTTTTAATAGCTTATGTTATTTGGCTTTTCTCTTTAAAACCTCAGTAGCTTTAATTTTAAAAATCTTAATCGGAAGGGACCAAAACCTGACACCTAGTAGAGCCCTTAAGCAAACAACTACTCCATGTCTTCCACACTTAAGTTCTCGTCAAATCACGTTGAGCAAACAGCTAGAACATTTGGAAACACTTCTTTGACTACGTAGAGACAGCCATTCTGTCATCCAAGATTTCTTTAATTTTTTTTCCCAGATCCATTTATGTATGTTGTTGATATGATTTTATTAACCCTTGAGCACTCAGTATGACCAATAGTCCTGAGAAGAGAAAACTAGGATTTGTGAAGAGGTATAACATATCAAAGATCCACGGCGCTTCTCATAAGGGATCCCGCACATTGTTAACGTGCGGCCTTCTAATCTCGATCTGACACCTCGGCCGATGAGATCCGACAGCCGAGATTAGAATATCCCTCACCCGAAGGGAACTAATCAAAGATCAGACCACATGACTAGGAATCTTCTTCTTTTTTGTCTCTTATTACGATACAGGACTAAAAAAATTGGGTTGGAAAAATTACGAGATCTACTGAACCATGAAAACTACGATCAAACAACACATAGAGATTTAGAGTAGGCATATACACGCACAGGTACACGTACTCAATCCAAACCAATCGATTACAATTTACAGCCAGCCACTGGAGTAGGAGATAAAGAAGTTAAATCTCAGGTGCAAGAAGACGCAAACCTTTGGTAAATCACTGAAGCAATAGTCGAAAACACGATGGTATTCGTTTTCGCTATCGTCGTCTTCTTCTTCTTCTTCGTCTCCGTCGCCATTGTTATCTGATGAAATCGCCATGGAGTTCTAAACGAAACCCTATTCGGAGCCGTTGGATGCGTTGCGCTTATGTTTGTGGGGTATATATAGAGAGAGCGACTGCCGCCTCGAAACCAACGAAATAAGTCGAAGGATGGAAAAAAATTTCAGTGCCGAGCGGGTACCACGTGGTGCCCGCTCGCGCATCTGAGCCGTCCATTTTGTGTTTGGACGGCTCAGATTTGGAGAGAGAAAATGAGAGAGAAAGTGTTTGGATGGGAGGAGAGAGAGGGTTTTGATCCGAGTCGTTCAAAAATATATCGGACGGCTCGGATGCGCTGAGCGGATGCCACGTAGGCAATACCCCTCGGCACTGAAAAATTCCTCGGAAGGATGACATCCATACACCTGGATTACTTAAAATAAAAATGTTTATCACTGGAGATGTTTAATTTTCTAATTAACTTAGGAAAAAATTAAAATATGCTAGATAAATATAGGGTGGATTAACTAGAAAAAGAAAAAAATCTGGAATGTTTCCTTTTCTTTTCTTTTTTTTTTATTTTACATAAATGAGGAAATGGATAATGATAAAAACTTTTTTAGACGTTCTAATTTTCTAATTAATTGCCGTTCCAAAAAAAATTTCTAATTAATTTATAAAGAATTTAGAGACTTATGAAGATATACTACGCAGAGATGTATGGAATGCGTGAGGTATAAGGAAAAATTATGACTTTTCTTATTTTTTGATTTTCTACTTCTCAAGTTTTAAATGCGTACACGATAACTTGCACATTTATGCATTCCTTTTTAGTGGTGTAGATGAATAATTATAATTTTTCATTTTGCCATATGAACCTCTTGAAAGAAAACCTCTTCCGACCCTAATTCTGAGGATGGTCAACTACATTAACTTGCATTGGATTTTTTTTTTAAATGTGTGAAGTTTATTGAAGCGGAATACAAAAAGTATAGAAGCAACCTAAATTAGGTGAGGAGGAGGATAATAACCTTTTTCCTTATTTTTCTTATATTTTTTGTAATTATTAAAATCTAGAATGGTCAACTAAATTAACTTGCATTGGATTTAAAAAAAATGTGAAGTTTATTAAAACAGAACAGGAAATAAAGTATAGAAGCAACCTAAATTAGGTGAGGAGGAGGATAATAACATTTTTCCCAATTTTTCTTAGATTTTTTTTAATTATCGAAATCTAGGATGGTCAACTACATTAACTTGCGTTGGATTTAAAAAAAAAAAGTGTGAAGTTTATTAAAGCATAGCAAGAAATAAAGTATAGAAGCAACCGAAATTAGGTGAGGAGGAGGATAATAGCTTTTTTCCCGATTTTTCTTAGATTTTTTTAAATTATCGAAATCTTGGAACAATAGAGGAACGAAAGAATTACTACGTTTCTATTTCACAAATTAAGGCTTCCAAACAAGGAAATGATAAGGTATGACCGAAAGCGGAGCGAATTAAGAACTTTAATTTTTTACTTATTTTGTTTAGATTTATTAGTTTCATTCTCTCGGGCTGTAGATCCTGTTCATCATGCTATAGTTAGAGCATCTCCACGATAGTTTTTTTGGATATCAAATTTTGAGACGTCTAATTGTCACATAACCTTCAATGGAAGTGTTAAATTTGTGGAATTCCAAACCAAACCAAACCAAAAACCGAGCCTTATGTCTCAATTAATTAGGATCAGCTACATGAATCATTTTTCTTTATTGAGTTTTGTCAAGGACTACTTGTTCACTTAAACCCATTAGACTTACGGAGTATATCTCTGCGCACAACAGCCTCGAGTAATGTCAAATTTCCTTTGATATCATACTCATTTGGCTTCAAATTTGCCCATCGAGGTTGGAGAACTACTTGATAGCAAAACTTTCTGTTGGAACATTCACGCATTAGAGATATGCTTTTTTTGTCCATTGAAGTTTGGAGATTTTTTGAGCCCCTTTTTTGAGCCTCCAGTTTATCGCCTTGCTACCAAGGGAACTCTTGAAGTACTGCTTAGATGGATGTATCACAAATTCGGACTGATTGGTATAGAATATAGAAAATGATCTTGATGACCCAAATCTTGTTGACGACAAATGCTGGCTCTCCGAGATGAGATGGGATAGTGCAAATGATTTGTGAGTTTGAGAAGAGCATCATTTTTTTATTTTTTTTGATCGGCATTAAATTTATCAGCAAAAACTTAACAAATGGTACATCAACTTAGGGAAAAGGGCCAACCAAAGGTCGGATGAAAATAAAAAACTCCTAGTGGGTCAAAGTGATAAGCACCCAATAATGCGATTATGGGTGCGCTAAGTCCTAAGTTTTATCGTATTTACGTTTATAAAGTTAGTGTTTTATTAGATATTGCACGTAAGATGTGTTTTTAGTGTTTTCAGGTAATTCGTGTGAATAAAGCGCGTTTGAACGTCAAGGAATGCTCCGGGTACAACCAAGTATCCAAGGCCACATGCCATCCCATTGTGGTACCCGTAAAGTCATGAAAAGATGATTTGGAAGTTGCTCAGGACGCCCAAGGGTCAAGGGAATTGAAGGAGATGTGAGGATTTTATCAAAGTTATTCATTTTCCAACCAACTGAGGGAAGAATCGTCATATCATTTGATGTACAAATCATCTTGGATCCGAACTACTTGGGTTAGAAAGTAGACTCATCAAGCTTTCTAACGATCCAAAGAACACCCAAATCCGAATTCGGGAGTGTCCGGAGCGAGCCTGCGAAGTTCAGCCAAAATCTGCCTTAATGACTTCGGTGCCGATACCAAGGCGGAGGTATCGGTACCGAGTGGGTTAGAGGAAGCAGCTTAGTGATCTCGGTACCGATACCAAAACAGCAGAGGTATCAGTATCGAGGGGCCTTCATAGCTAAAAATTAGGGCATCTGTGTACGGATTGTCGGCGTAATGGGGGCGGTATAAATACTTCGTTATGTCACTATTGCACGATTTGGACAGAAATGTACCCATTTTTAGATCTAGAATTAGATTTGCTTACATTTGAATTTGTTCTTGTTGTTCTTCATTTTTCTAGCTTAAAGCTGTATTTTTCTGCCTTAGTTAATTTTGCTTTGTTGTTTTCACCTTCATTAAAGTTGTAGCTACGCTTCCAATCTATCACAATCTCTAGTTTATTTCAAGTTTCGTTGATTTAATATGTTAGCTAGATTTTGTCTTGCTTCTATCTCTCTAGATATGAGTGAGTAGTATATAAGGCTTGGTCATGACTCATGGGGTGATTAACACCTCATGGCTTGAGTTGATATTACTTTTCTCATCATAAAGTTTCAATCTTTGGTTCGGAAATCGATGTTTGGTTCGGGTTCATTTGTCAAATTGCTAAGGTGTTAATCTCCTTGATCATGTGTAGGCAAGAGCGTGCTACTTGCCACATTTGATGCTTGGAGCTCTGTCGCT
Source organism: Rhododendron ferrugineum (assembly GCA_025642025.1). Taxonomy (NCBI): domain Eukaryota; kingdom Viridiplantae; phylum Streptophyta; class Magnoliopsida; order Ericales; family Ericaceae; genus Rhododendron; species Rhododendron ferrugineum. The sequence goes on from JAOTQK010000002.1 coordinate 7,793,766, forward strand.
CGAGGCGTTTGCCAAATGAATTCTAGAACTCGCTTGGTAGTCGAACCACATTTCTTCCGGGTTGAGAGCCTTAGTTGTGTATCTCAAACCGCGTAATAGGATGAGAAAAGTAGTTTGACTTGAGTCGTGGGTGTTAAAATCTCCTAGACCTAGCCTGCCTTTTATCTTAGTTAATTCTTCGTTTAATTTAGCCGCTTAATTTCCACCGCTTAAAGTAAAACAAAGTTGGCTGTCTAAAGCCGAAAACCTTGCTTACATTTACAAATCCATCCAAGCCGTAACAAATATTCCCTTGGGTACGATCCCAGTCTTCCGGATTATTATGCTTATCTCGACGTATTAAACCCTACGCTTGGGGTGTTATTCCATTATACCGTGGAGCTACGAAGCACAAAGCCCAAAAACACCCATGGGCGAAAGCCCGAAACACCTAAAGAGCAAAGTCCAAACACAAGCAAGGGCTAAGCCCAATCCAAGAGACTCGAAACCTAACCCAAAACTTGAAACAGCAAGCACGTCGACCACCACCTCCCTACGGGATGAAACTAAATAAAACAACCAATGGCCCGTGCCACCGCGAACCACTCAAATGACAAGACCCCAAAACTAACCACCGAGAAGCCGCCATTTCGATTCTCACAAACGGTCTGAGAATCCAACCACCAAGGTTCCATAACGCCATCACATGCCGCCATTGTCATTCATCAACACCGATCCGAACGTTACCAGACACCACCATCGCTATTCACCCTCATATCTGTAACATCCAGAGACCATGCCGCACCCGCCGCAAAAAGCTCCAATTGCCATTAGGCGATAACCGATAACCGATAACACCCAAGAGACAAAATCGGCAAGAGACCCACGCAAACCACGTCACCACCTGCCACCAGGACCGCGCCTTGCTGTTAAGCCAACCACACTCAAGAGTGAAAACCGGCAGGCAACCGGCAAAGCTAGGGAAGGGAACAGAGAAGATGAAACGGTGAGGAACAAGGTTACACAAAAAAAAACAATTTCAAGAAAGAAAAATTCTACAACTACAACACTTTACATATATCCACATTCATTTATGGGTCCCACACACTATAGATGTGTATTATATGCGAGCCCATTTGAATGCGAGTGAGTTTGTAGGATTGTTCGTGGTGGTAGAAGAGTTGTTCAAGAAATAACCAAGCTGGTAAAATTATGAAATCTATATATCACATAATCATAAACTTTTGGGTGAGTGGAATCGACCGACTTCCTTTTTTTCCTAGTTTTGAAAAATTAGAGCACACCAACACCACAAAACTTTCAATTCCCTCAAACAAATTGGTCAATAATAAATTCTATCCACCACCGGTGTAAAACCCCACTTTTCCACCACCGTTTATTATGAGTCCTACCGAGTGTCTATTATTGTGATTTGAACCGTTCATATTTTAAGACCTGCAATATAGTATTGTCATGCTATAAATCAGCTTGATCGGAAGTCGATAGATATATCAAAATTTGAATTTTGGTTTATAAAATGGACGATCTAATTTCTGTCAATAATAATAAAGATAAACTATCCATTTTACAAACCAAAATTCAATTTTTGATACTCCTATCGATGTCCGATCAAATTTATTTTTTAAATGGATACATTACTATGTGAGGTCTACAAGATGAATAGTTTAGATCAATAATAAATACACGATAGAGCCGAAAAAGATGATGGTGGAAAAGTAGAATTTTCCACCGCCGATGGAAAGAATTTAATCTCAATAATTTATGCATCTTTCTACTTTCCAAAAAAAAAAAAACCATCGGTTCAGATTCTACCTTTTCCCCCACATCCTAAAATTGTGAAATCTATCACTCGTTTTAGTTTCTTAGATTTGAAGGGATAAATATGGTAGAACTGTCGAGACGGAGTATCCGAGTACGCAAGAGAGAGGATGTGCTTAATTTTGGAATTTCCAATTTATAGTCAAATGGCTTATTTTTTGTTCATATTCAATTTCTTTGCGCACTTGTTAAATTTTTTTGGATTATTAGTTCGTCATGACAAGAAGAATCTAAAGTATAAAAAAATCATTATCGGAACCCAATTTTTTTTTAATAAAGATGGAAAAAATTGGCTTATTGGCTTATTTTTGTCTTTATTCATAAAAATTGGATTTCGATCGTAATTTTTTACTTTTTAGATTTCTTTCGTCATGACGAAATAATAATCTACAAAAAACTAACAAATGCGCAAAAAAATTGAATAAGAATGAAAAAATAAGCCAAACAAGTCAGTAGTATATATATGGAGTAGTACATAATTGGGTCCAGTTCAAAATGGGTTTCTCTAAAATCAGAAGACGGAGGGAGGGGAGATCCATTGGTGTGTAAGGTTGTTTGGTTATAGATATAGCACATTAGTTATCCTTTAATAGATAATCTTTTCCTTGGAATAGAATCAAATGAATTAAAATGATTCTGGTTTTGCTTGAGGGTTTTCCGTCATTTCATTGCTAAACTTAACACTGTTTAGGGGTCAATTTTAACAGAAGGGGGAATCTCAACATTGTTAGCAAAAGTAAGGGAGGCGGCCCCGTTCCGCTTTCTTTTAAAAATTTTTTTTTTTAAAAGAAGGTAATTTTAAAGTTAAATATAATGAAAATAAAAAATAATTTTTCAATTTTTTGTGCATCATTTAAAAGATTTCAATGAAATCTATCAAACAAGATCCATATTGGTAGGAAAATTATTTGCGTAAACACGTGATTTTTAAACTTGAAATTATCTTCATTTTCTAAAACTTCTTTTTTTTACAAAACTGGAACACCCCAACATTTCAGAAACCTCAAGGGAGGTCTCTGCATTTGTCAGAAACCTCAGGGGAGGTCAATGAAATTTACCCTTTAAAAAAGTGTGCAACACACGATTGCAACTCATTTGACACATTTATCTAAATTGAACTGTAATGGGAAAATGACAGTCAATGACGTATTTTGATAATTAACATCCGCCAAGGACATTTTCAGCATTAACAAATGTTCTCAGCATGTCCTTGGCCGGTATTAATTATCAAAACACGTCATGGGCCATCATTTTCCCAACTGTAATGCACTTTAAAGTCATATCAAACAGTATTTGAGCAACCTAATTTTTGGCATGGTAGATATTCTTGACGAGGTCTAAAAAGTGAACGGTTGCGATCATAATTGTGGGCTCGGAAAGGGCCAAAAAATGGCCCAAACTGGAACAGATTTGATGAAAAGAAAATCATATGGAAGCTGAGTCCGTTTCGAAGGGGACAATTTCGTTTTCAAAAATGATACACACACAACAATCCAAACACAATACCAAACACAACATCTCACATACATGTGGGCTCCACACTGTGTGGAGCCCACATGTATGTGAGATGTTGTATAAGTTGTTGTGTTTGGATCATTGTGTGAGTAGCATTGTTGTTTCGTTTTTGCAGCAAGGCAACCGCTAGCATGGTATTTGAGGCCTCGTTCTCCGTAACTTTTTGGTATCAGTTATTTCGATTGTTCAACTCTTATAATTTTTTGTCTTAACGAGAATAGTCTAAAAAGTAAAAATTATGACGGATACAAAAAAAAAACAACTACAGACGGAAAAAAAAGAAGAAGCATTTTTTTGTGTAAAATGTTGTCTTATATGAATTCATATTGTTATACTTTTATGATTCTTCTCGACTTCATTGTGGTTATAGACCCACTTGGCTCATCAAGAGCCCTGCACTAGAGGCACATCCTTTCTTGCATTCCAATTGTGTCAACTTCATCACTGAAAAATCAACGGGAAAAAAAAAAAACACTAATATAGAGACTATGCTACGGGGAGGGAAAACTCTTCGATGCTACTGCGCTATTCCACAAACATATATCTCACAGTTTCCACAATTTTCATTTTAGATTCGCCAACATTTGGACGTGCTCCAAGGAGGGAGGCAAGAACCATGCTTTCATGGGAGTGGCGGTCCGAATCTAATCAGAACCACGATAATAATTGGCTAAGCCGTGACGCAGCTTGAAAGGGAGAGTGATTGGAGAAGAGAAGGTATGACGGCAATTCCGGTTGTGAGGGGGTAGGTTCAGGTGAACAATTCGAAATGCAAATCAAGAAAAAATTCTGGTCATAAAAACAAAAAAAACGCATGAATTGCGCAAGAAGTGGTTTTGGTAAGGCAGCAATACTACTTAGTCGATACGTAGATCAATTTTTTCACAGTTTTATCGATGAAAAGAAGCGAGAAAGCTACATGTTCGACTAAGAATTTCGTCAATGAGGTTGCAGACTGCTATAGACAGTTACATAGAAAACAGACCAAGAAAATACATACCTCAGCACCATATCGATGGAAGATCCTAAACCTTGTTTTAGACCCCACGACATGGAAGAACAAAACCCAAAACAAACAACATACAACACACGAGGACATACAAAGAGTAGCTTAAAACTGTAACCCAAGCCTACATATATTTACCAACGAAAAGAACAATTATAAAAACGCCACGTCTCTTCGCCTTAGGTCTCGTTAAGGGTTGGGAATTGTCGAGTGTGATTTGCAATTCTTCTTCAGGTGACCCACTTGCCCACAATTGAAACAAAACGAATGAGTCGACTCGTATTCCACCTTATACTGGTACCCTTCTAGTCGGAACCCACGGCAACGTGGTTTTCTCAGGTCGATTTCAACGCAAACACGAGCAGACCTGGCACGAGTCTCCTCATCAATTGTGACATCAATCTTGACAGGTTTACCAAA
>JAOTQK010000002.1:7830503-7848109 GCA_025642025.1 Rhododendron ferrugineum
TAGGGGATGGTGTGGTTAGATTTAAAAAAGAAAAAGAATCAAGGGACATGATGAGGGTATATCGGTCTTTTAATGTTAAAATCGTTAATATGGATGGAAAACATGACGGCAGATGGTCTATCCGCACATTTTTAAAGTCACAGGTAGATTATGTAGTCAGTTTTGAACCATTAGGGGGTATCCGCACATGGCGATAACAACAGGAGGTGAAAGTGGACTTTCCTCTAACCAAAAGGTACAAAACTCGTGGACAATCAAAATATTTTCATGATCAGTAGCTGCAAACCAAAAGTCGCCAAAAAAATCCATAAAACCTCACATTGACATCATTGGTAGCAACTAGCAAGTGATTGTAACATCTTTGCGCGCACACAAAAAAAACCCCATAAACAACTGTATATGTGCTGCAAATTCTTGTTAAAAAGGTACATCCACTACGATACATCTACCTGCAAATTTGCAGATGTGAAAGCTCAAACTATTTATGGGTAGAATCCCAACAGTGCATAACAGAGCAGATGGCCATTTGTATCCGCACTCTAATAATCCTCTTCCTTTTAAAAGGTAGGTATGAATGGACTCGATTATATGTGACACCCATAAGAAACTGCAAATACTAATGGGTACCTAAACACATGATCCAGTTTTCCATTGTCATCCTGATAATATCATCCTAACTGGGCTTCTGTTTTTGCAGCAAGAGAAAATGGAAGATGAGAATTCTCATATCCATTTTTCACATAGCCCTTAACAGAGGGAAATGTCAGAAATGATTCATGAAGGTGAATCCACTTGATAGAGGCACAAGGCTTCTCTTGGTTTGGTAATTCAATCAATTGGTGTCAAGTTCCACACCTGTGGATATCAACATGAAAATTCATTCAAGCTTCAAAAGTACTGCACAACAATCTAGACATCAAATACTGACCTCAAACCTTAAACCATACCTCCCACAGGACAATGTGGTATGTTGGGTCGATCTGCAAACATCATGCCAGGAAAACAAACCTCTAATATGTTTGGAGCACACAAAAATTGAGATTGTACACTTCTGGAAAATGAATCCTTCCAAATAATTGCTCCCTGGGAAAATGCAACTCTCGATACTAGTGAAACCTAAAACTCAAATCTTAGATAGACATTTGATCAAGCTATGCCATCGGTCTTCCATCCCAATCACAATTTACGACAAATAGTCATGCCATCGCCAATGGGTACCTAAAATTGTAAGCTTATGAATTGAGTAACTTAAAGGATGTTACACTGAAAAAAGGGAGAAAATACTCGTCCGCCTACCATGCTGATGCTTATACGTTTGTCCTCCATCACGCTTCTGTTGAAATTTCTAATACTGAGCGTCTTTGAGTCCATTACCTACTCAAAAGTAACCAGTTAGAGTCGCACAACATGATCAATATCTTTACAGAAAGGTTCATAGAGCACATTTATTTAAATAACTCACCAATGGATTTGCAACTTTTCCATGCCACAGGACATTGTCCATCACAATAAGACCCCCAACTCTGACCTGCGTCAGGACACTAACAATCAGTACATCAGAAGGTACCAAAATGTCGGTAGCATTATTGTTGATCGAATCATCGAGCTATAGATTGTGGCCTAACCAGCTGTAGCAGCAATTCAAAGTATTCTTGATACATTCTCTTCTCAGCGTCAACAAATGCAAAGTCATAACTGCATAAAAGATGTGAAACCGTGAAATGCTACCCCGTATATTATAGACCTGGCAAATAACAGTAATTTCAGGTGTATTACATACAACATGAAGAATGCACATGCTTGCTAGTCTATGACATGCAACAAGATGAAGAGTTCCTTCACAGTACAATAGAACGGTGGAAACTATGTAGGAAAGGGGACACTTTAGTCATTTTGGCAAACTCCTCCATTGGTGGTGGCGTGGTGCGGTTAGAAGCATCCTAGTCCCTAGCTTCGCCCTTAGTGTAGTCGCCTTCCACCCCATAAGCAGCATTGGTATTACTGCAGGATTCTAGCGTTTATTAAGATTGGTTGGGGCTCACTCAACTTGGTCTCTGCACAACTGCCAACCACTCCTTTCCAACCTTACCTGGACTGATGGAGGTGCAATTTTCAGAGAGAGATTTTTGGGTTATTATTTCGAAATTAGTAGTTTATTAGGAATTGCAATTTGAGACAAGATTGCCTAGATTGCAATTTCCAAAGTTGAATAAATGTTTCATTAGAATTTAGTGCATTTCTATCATCATCATCATCGAAAAAGAAATGAAATCATGTAGCTGCCAGTATAAGAGTCAAACATCGATGACGAGTAGGCATATATGAAGGGAAACCACAGCAAAGTTTCAGGGACTGTCACTACATATAGCTGGGCTGTATGCTAAGTACCTGCAAGTTTCCCCCAATCGAATCATAGATCTTAATACATCAGCTGCTAGACCATGTTTCACATCTACCTAAGGCCAATTATTCATCTCAGTAGTTAGAAAATATCAACAAGAAAGAGTCGAACAAAAATTTAAACATACAAATGTAAGCCGACATAGATTAGAAAACAAACTGTCAACGAAGAATACGATGACAGAAATGAGCAATGGTCATAATGTGTGAAACAAGCATGTTCAACAATACCTCCAGACTCACCTTGTGTGCTACAATGTCAAGGATGGCTTAGCATGTTTATTAGAGAAATTTTGAGGATCTATTAACCAATAACGAAACAAGCATTAGCAAAGAAAAAAAGACTCACCTTGTGCGAAACACCAGCTCGGTCATAGTACCGTTTCGCAACCTCCAGACATACTGCATCTCTTTCACAAGCAACTAAACGGCCTGATTCAGGTAGGACTAAAGCAATGGCCAATGATGAGTAGCCCTGGAAATAAAAATCATTGCACTAATAAAGATGAGCTGCAAAAGATTTCGAGAAAATGACCTGTCTTCTTTGCAGAAAAAATTTGTATGCTGAGAGAGAGAGAGAATCCTAAGCTTACATCTGACATGAATGCCTAGCAGCCTCTAGAAGAAGGCAAAAGATTAATGACTTTGCTGTTTTGGTCTCACTAAGTGAAGATGACTAAAATGACCTTAATTTGTAAGTAATAAATCAGATAGCATTGAGCCTTTGTGTTGCCCAAATATACGTATTGCATATTAATCATCAACTACTAGAAAAACTACAAGCAAACAAGTACCCAAGCTTTTAAAGTTCATTCCAATTGGAATTGATAAAACATTCTACCAAATATTATCCTCATTCCCAAAATCAGAGATTCATGAAAAATGGAAACTACATAGTCTTGGTATCAATCATGTAATTCATCACGACCAGTCTGTTTATGATGTCGATTATGAGCAGTGTTTCTACTGAGAACAACAATCCAAGAACTGCCTGCTGAATTGTTATCACCATGAGCAGCTAAGGTGGTTTAGAATTCGGCAATTCGGACAAAAGAACACAGCCATAAACACAAAATGGTTGGGGGTGTTTTAGAGAATGAACGTCCCTTCTAATAGTTAGTGATGCCAAACAATTGTAGCCTCCAAGACCAAGTACCTAACAAAAGCCCCATAAATAGAAAAACCATTGACCAAACTTCTAACTCGCAGGAGTGGAGTTCCTCTAAAGAGGGGAGAACTGATAGGGAACAAGACGGGATATTCGTATTTGATACTAGAGGGCATTTATCTGTGTAATTACAATTTATAAGGATATTTGGTATATTAAGTTGTTACTACAGGAATGACAATTAGAGAGTATTGCTTGGATATTTATCTTTATATAGTTATTATTTGAAAGATACTACTTAAGAAACTCTATGGATATTGTTTCATTTGTTTGAATTACTTTAGGATATGGAATGAGTTTCTTTTAGTACTGGTGTGGATACCTCTACTTCTCTCTAGGTGTGGATTTCTGGGGTCCCTTAGGTGTGCATTCTGAATGTCTAATCTTTATTTATCTATCTTCCTCTAATCGTCCAGCATCACTTGTCCTTTCATTACCTTCTGTCGCATTTTTATGACACCCTAGTTTTTCACATTTAAAGAAAAAAATGTACGCTTAACATCATTCACATGTTCCAAATCCAACAAGGACGCTCTATAGTGTTTCTTATTTGCATTAACTTCATCCAACCTATTCTTGCTATGAAATGGTTGAACATTGCTAGACTGCAAGGTTTTTTTTGAAATTTTACCTCATCTGATTTTGGGTTATTTTGCAAAAATATCCTCTCTACATGGGCACCATAGTTTTTTGTGTTCAGTTTTCCATGATAACCGATAAGGGGACCAAGCAAAACATAATACTATGACCCATGCACGCGGGGCTGGATAAAGCAAATAACTGAGATAATTAGATTTCAAAATGCACAAATACTCACAGTATAAACACCAACTTCGATGCACTTTTCTGCCCCAAGAATCTGGACAAGCATTGCAAGTAATTGTGCTTGATCAGGAGATACCTGCCAAACAAAGAAGAAATTTCAGATTCCATTTATGATGAAAAAAGGAAGTAGTCCAACCACCAGTTCTGTGCCTTAAGTATACCAACGAATCCTTATTTTCAGCCAGGGGTGTACAAAGATGGGGACAGGTTAGTAAGGCTCGGATGCCAAGTTGGTCAGGGAAGTACACAAAAGACTAACTTAGAAATTTTATCTAGAACCAAATGCACCTTGGATATATGCGAGGGTTTTGGGTGAGAACTCCTGAAGACTGCTAAGAGATACGTCCCTATCCTTGTTGGGATAGATCATTAGTCCAAGAGTCGCATTTCATACCTTGCTCAAAGACTTCCGATGCTACACATGCTGCTAGTTGTTTTTCAAAGATGTGAGAATACCATTGGCAGCCCAAGGATTTTTGTTGAGTGTAGTCATTGAATAACTTATGTTCAACTAAAACTATTAACAAATCTTCAATAATGTGTTCATATTGATTATTGACATTTTGACGAAAAAACGGGTAAAATCATATAACTTAACAATTGTACTCAACAATCTTTTCAAGATTTTGACAAATTATGAATTGAAAGTTCTATAGTTTAGATATATAAAAAGGAAAAATAGCTAACTAATTTCCATATATCAATTTGAATGACGAAATATGAATAAAAACTGAACTCAGTTAATAAATTATATGGAAATGCGCCACATATACAAAATGAGAGGATGGGGCATCGGTGGAGTGGACCAGTGGAATTATATTTTCTTCTTCAATTTTATAAGATGTGGGTTTTGCTCTATGGGTGTTCAAAGTGAGTGCAATTTTATTCACCCTCTTTTACCTTTCTCTTATTGGTTGAAATGGTGTGGACACCACCACAAAGTGATGTCATGCTTACCATGCAATACACTTAAGTGGTGGGGTCCACACCCAGGGCCGACTATGAGATTTTGTAGGCCTAAGACGATCTTAAAAAATGAGGCCTTTAATAAATGTATACAAAAAAAAAAGTCAATAAATGAATTTTTCAAAACTAAATACATTTATTCAACGCGAAAAACCTCACAAAAAATACAATAAATCGCAATATTTCAAAAGCATCATTATCATTACTTAAACATCACTCTTCTTCTGGGTATTTTTTTTTTCTCTGGCCGGTCCGTTCTTGCGTTTGTTTGCAATGGGATAGCGTTTGTGTAAAAGGGGAAAAGATGATGGTAATGATGCACGGTGCACCCACCACACTGAATAAATTTCAAGGGCCCCATAGATCAGCAATCTCGTGATTCCTTTTATTCCAGCTTTTTTTTTTCTTTTGTAGTTTTGTTTACTCCTCGGTTCCATGTTCTTTTTTAACTGGGCCACTGGGCCCTGTTCGTAATCGCCAGTGGGCGAGGAGAACAGGTTTAAAAATAGGCTCTATAACAACACATATATACTTAGGTACTTAAAATAAGTTGGGGCCCTAGTTTTTGGGCTTTTTGGGGGGGGCTTAAGGCTCAGGCTTCTTGGGCCTTAGCCCAGAGCCGGCCCTGTCCACACCATTTCAACCAATAGGAAGGAGGGTAATGTTCACCCTCTTAAGTGGAGGGTGAACAAAACTCAACTCGTTCAAAGTAGTTTTAAGGTCCTTTTGGATAGGGTGTTCAATTAAGCTAGCTAGCTATGTACACACACAGATCAACTATTTGTAGTGTTTATTTTTGCGGGTGTTCAATTTGACTACCCTATACAATAATACAATAACTAGAGCCACCAGTGGTTTATAATAGGCATGTCAACTCCAAGGGCCATTTTTGGAGGACTTCATGGCAAAAGCTTGGGACTGATGTGGAAGATTCCAAGTACATCCCATCCACAAATTGACGGGCAGACTGAAGTAGTCAACCAGAGATCTTGTGCAAATCTCTCACCAATGATGGTATCACAGTGCTGAGCCGCTGAACACTACTGCTGGCTTCTCTATTATCCAAACTCTGGAAAATACTTAAAGTTGGCTTTATGGGCCGAGCCAATGTGGCAGCAGTAGCAGAGGTGGCAACGACAGCTTTGTGGGCCACTATCGCTGCTAAAATCATGGTTTGCCTAAGGAACCACCTCAGGCTCCAGCCAGAGATCTTGTGCAGAGTTGGAAAGCTTCCAATGATTTTGCTTCATTGGAGGACGGTGAGGGTGGTGGTGTCACGAAAAATGGTGTTGGTGGTGGGGGATGGTTGTGGTTATCCACGGTAGTGATTTTAAGAATGAGATGATGGCTGGTACAGATCGGTCAGCAATTTTGGAGAAAAAAATCCGACAAATCAAAGTTAGCTTTGAAAGACTAGGAAGAAATAAAACAAAAGAACCACACAATCAAAAAAAAAAAAAGGAACCCTATTCTCAAACTTAAGACGAAATGATCACCTACATACCAAAGTCTCCCAAACGTATTACATATATACAGGCTAGAAACCCGGTGTAGTGGACCGAGCGAAAAAGGTCCAGTCCCAATTGCTAGATAGGCTAAACTTGGCCCAAGTATACAGACCAGACCGAATTGCAAGTCAGATACGAACTGTCTGGTCCGAACTGCACAACTCGGAGATCACGCCTTATCGGGTCCGATCGGTATGACCGACATTACTAACAAACGCTCATGTGCGCCTAACCGACTGGCTCCACAAGTCATGCCATGACGTCAGCCGAAGCAGTGCATATTTAGATAACAATCAACTCAAGTGAGCTATAACCGCCCGGCTCAATACGTCAATTGTGACGTCATCCGAAACAGTTACCGAGCCTGCCGAGCACGGAGGGCAAGTTTGAAGGTTCTATATAAGGAGGAGGGATAAACCCTAAGGAGGTACGCCACTCACTCTAACCCTAGAGTTTACTACCTTTCTCCTCCCACCTGATACTTAACCATCGGAGTGCCTTACCAGTCAACTCCAGCCGGTTAGGCACCAAGTAACGGTGGGTGTTCATTGTGCAGAACGTGACCTGTGGAGGAGCCCTAGCCCATATCCGAATCGAAGCACCTCCTGACCTCACGTCATTAAACAGCACACCACACCCGGATTATAGTTACTAAAAATAGAACAGTACATTATTTAACTTCGCCCATGACACACTTTGAGTAACTTGCACGCAGCCAGTACAAAGTTTGGAGAAGGGAGAAGGATTCTGCCTTGCGTAGGCTAACTGCCAGCACGTAAACAACACGATTCCTATGATCTTTGTGTAATGCTGGGGCATGGGTTAGACGATTCTAAGTGCATGCCTCAAGCATTTCGATCAATGGACCCGGGGCATCAAACCAGAGCTCAGGCGAGGACCGAGGTGGAAAGTAAACGAGGGCCTGCATTTTTCTGGAAGAGCACAGGTAATGAAGTTGGTCTAGGATTGGATGTTAGATTAGCAACACCGCATATAAGAACATTAACATTTAACAAATAACAAGTAAAACCATGGAATCAGTAAAACTATGTCTAGAAAGAAAATAAGAAGTATAGCAGGTTTCCAAAAACTAATTGGGTACAAGAGAAAGCAAACAGCACAAGAATACCATCAACACCATACTGGTTTGATAAGGGGGGAAAAACCACAAATAGTACAAGAAAGATGGTGCAATGGAATCGGGAATACCTGCATCTGACTACCTCGCATGGTGGCAGTCTCCTCTCTGAGCTCCCGTAGAATCTGAAAAACGTACAAGAGTCACCACCAGGCTTCCTTGGCGTGTTTGGACAAAATTATGTGGGATTATTCAAATTAAATAATATGAACAAAACTCCTATAAATTCCACGGAAAAAGTTTTTCTATATTTAGTACTCCCTCCGTCCCATTTTGTTGCTCCCTTTGGGATTTTTAATGCATGTCTCCTCAAAAAAGTTGGTTTCGAAACATTTATGAGGGTTAGTTTTGAACATGTTAACATTTTTTCCCCGGGCAATGATTTTAAAACACCACTTTTTGATAATCACACTCTATTATTTGTCTTTTAGTGCACTTGTTATGTTTATTTTGAACAACAAAAGACACATATTAGAGTGTGGTTATCAAAATGTAAAGTGCCAAAATCAATTACCTTTTCCTTTTTGTATTTTTTTATGCAAAAATACACTTACAGGGGAGTGACGTTAACAAAAAACAGACGTTAACAAGAAACAGAGTGACAAAATCATTTCCCTAACTTTTTCAAATAGGACTAACATTTCGGGACATCTAAAATGGAATAAATGACAAACAAAATGTTTTTGACGGAGGAGTATCCGTTTTACCCATACTCTTTTTCAACTTTGTCCATGTATGTATACTTTTCTCATAATTCTGACAAAAACTACTGAACAAAATGCCACTAAATATCAATAACACCAAAAAAAAAAATCAATTTTTCGTCCAAACAAACACCAATTATGACACAGTATCTCGAATCTAGAATCTATCGACTATAGGGAAAAGCAATAAGAATAGTTCACCTCCGGCTCTCTGACGTTGGTCAATAAATAATCGTACAGCCGCGGTGTAACGCTAATGACTTGTTTATTCCCGTAGTTGTCGTCACTGGCCACCGCAACTGACGCTTCGACGCCGCAGCAGAAGCTGCAGCTTCCAGGGAGACGATTCGAATTGCGTGCCCTAACTTGACGACCTCCTCTGGCGGGGGCAACTGGGGAGGAGATATGGAGGAGTCTCCCTGAGGTTCTTCCGAGGAGGGCAGTTGAGTATTTGGTGCTGGGAAGAAGATTACGGCGAGACAAGTGAGGGCTGAGGATCAGCAGAGGGCTCGCCCAACGGGGAAGAAGAGCCCAAGTAACCATGTGGAGAAACTGGAAAAACAACTGGGGGTCAGGTATTGCCGTATTGCCCATGTAGTACTCCTATCAAAGTAAGGGAGAAACTGACTGCCTCGGATGGAACTATATGAGATTAAATTCCTTCTGCCCAACGGCAGAAATTGCACCGTTAATTTGAAATTTACAGTGCTTAATTGCCGATTTGAATTATTCATCTTGTAAAGTCCGCAGGATTGTATTCTTATTCAAAAAATTAACTTCACCGAATATTGATATGTGTATCAAAATTTAAATTTTGGTTTATAAAACGGAAGGTCATAGACAGTTTAACTTGGCATGGTCAGATCGTTCATTTTATATAACTAAAATTCAACTTTGGATTGATCTATCGAAATTCAATCAAGCTGATTTTTTGCGTGAATATACTACACTATGGGCTCTACAAGATGAACGATTCAAATTGTAACAATAAACGCATGATGAGATCCACAATAGACGCGGGTGGAAAACCGACAAAAAGAATATAATCTCATCTCAAATAATCCCAAGTAACTGGAACTTGTGGAGGAGGTGGGAAAAGAAGGGAAAACTTTTTTTTTCTTCCCTTTCCCTTGTTTCGATCCTAAAGTAAGAGGGAGGGAAAATAACATTTATGAACTTAACTTTTCTACTATTTTCTCTCCAAGTTTCTCTCTTAATTGTTTTTTCGTTCCTTTCTCTTTATTTCCACAAGTTCCAAACAGACAAAGTTGATTATGACTGACCACACATTGATGTGAAATTCACTTCTGAATGTGTAGGACTTATATCAACGTGTGATTCAGATTAGTGTTCAATCTTAGCCCAGGAGCCGTTGAATATCTTCTCGGAAGGAAGGGGGTGTAATGGTTTTTTGGGATCAAATTAATGGGCCGTGTAATTAATGGTGTTTAGGGGTTAATTATCTCTTGAATTATAATCTTTTAATTTACGTTATTATAATTAAAATGTGTAAAAGTGCTTAGAATTTACAAATGGGTGGCGCATAAATTTATATTGAGAATCCAAAAAGATTATTCGTGTGCATGATTTTTGAATTGTGTATCCTTCAACTCTTTTTTTTATACTCATATAAAATATTGTATAGCTTGACAAAATAAATTCTATAATTAACTCTAAACACCCAAAGCATGAATTAATAAAATTGTAATTCAATACAGAAGCGGCCAAAGATCCATAAAGATCAATTAAATAACCAATTGATCAATTAAACTAGTTGATTGTCGCTTGGCTGGGTTGGCAGGTTCGGCGGTGGCTGTGGCGGTGGCGTATGGAGGGTTGTTTCCTGAGTATGGCTTAGGTGTGTAGGGTTGTATTAGGTGTGTGGGCTTGGCCCGTTTAGGCTTTTGGGTTGGTGTCTTTCCAACCTAGGGTTTTTAGGTGTTTTCACCTGGTTTGGGCTCAGACTGTTAGGCCCAAATCAGTTTTTCTCCATGTGGTTAGTAGATGAGGGTCATGGATGGTCATGCAGGTGTATCCATAATCCTATTAGCTCTGTACTTTGTGTTTGGAGTTAATAAATTTTTATCTTTTACCGATAAAAAAATAAAAATAACCAAAGTAACCACAAGAGATTATTCAGTGCTCCTGAAGAATCCCACGTGATGCTACATTGAAGCTAGCGGCAGTGTTTTAAAAGCAATTAATAATTAGTAACCTACAGTACAAGATGCAGAAAGAAAGGTGGTGATTCCCTCTTTCTTTTTCCCCACAGTTTCCTAATATATTTTTCACAATCCTCCAAGCTTCAGTATATTTGGACTGCTATTTTTCTATTATTGTGTAACCTTATTGAAACTCGATATTAAATTTATATAATACGTTTCCAGTCAAAAAAAAAAATTATATAATATGTTTTTTTTTATCCGCAACTTATATACTAATACGTTCATCAATCCTTTTGCAACATTGAGTTTCATAAATCATGGTTGGGATCCCTTCAAGAAAGACACCAGGTACTCGCACACAGTTTCATGTTTTCTCATGTTTTTCAATTCTGATGCGCAACAATTTCTATTATTGTGTGATCTTATGACTTTTTTTTTTTTGCCACAACGATAACATGTAATATTATAGATCAAGAGAACAGAACATTAAGAGAAAACTCAATCTCTAAACAAAGATCAAGAAATCAAAAGGAGGGAATTTCGTCCATAGACTGCACCCAACTCCAACTAAACCCTCAACTCCAAACAGGCGGAGCACAACAGAAAGTAACAGAACCACCCACGCAGGGATGAGAGAAGCCCCACAAACGGGGAGAAATCTAGAGACACCAAAGAAAAGAACCAAAAGACCAAAAAGAAAAATCAACCCAAACCCAAAACAAGACATCACTCCACAGAAACGCTGAGCAACATCGGCGCTGTTTGCAGACGCTCTGCCCCCAGCGCCGAAATATGAGAAACGCCAGAGGAGCTGAACCGACTCTTGATCAACGTGCCTTGCACCCTGTTAATGCCAGATCGAGCTCTAAACGGAACCAGAGAATCCAAAAACGTTTGCCTCTACCCCGACCAAAGACCGCCGCAGCCTCACCACCATAGCCACCACCGAACCCATCGACCACGACACGCGTAGCAGGAACTTCGGATCTGGGAAAAAGTGGAAAGAACGAGCTTTGAATAACCAGAACAAATGAAGTAGGAAAAATCTGTGCACAAAAACACAAAAAAAAAGAAGCTCCAAATCAAAAGATTGGGAGAAAAAAACTCTATGGGGGGAGAAATCTCTCGCTTCCTGCCACAAAAAATGAGTGTAAAACCCATTGAAAAGGAAGGGAAGGAGGGAACTGCTGTGGCTTTTGGAATTACCTAGCAAAAAGAAAAGTTTAGAAAGAGAGAAAAGGGACTCCTACGGCTCTCCCACTCCTGCTGTGGCTTTTGTGATCTCATGACTTGAAGCATAACATTTTCTTAATTTGGATAATGTTCGGAATATGCTAATTCGAGAACCGCACTTAAGCCAACCAAATAATTAACAAGATAAATAAGCTAAACAAATGGTACATATTTAAACACTTTTGCTAAACTCCAACTTACACTTTAGTGGTCTCGAGTTTAAAAAAAAAAACATATAGGATATAGAATATGGAAGAGTAAAATACTCCTATTTTCCAGTATTGGATTTTGCAAAAGTTTTATTTTTTCACTAGCTTTTTACACAGCGAAACTGCTATTTTTTCTCAATTAAATATTAAAATACATGAAAATGATTCATAAAATTGTTCATAAAATTATAATCAATGGTTCATATTGAATTTTGATCATTAATTACAATTTTATGAACACTTTCACGTGTCTTTTTTATATACAGTACCAGTCCTCTTTTCAATAATTTGGATAAATTGTTCTTTAAAACAAATTTTCAGCACCAATCGCTCGATGCGTCAGTAGAATAACACCACACTTTCCTCCACGCGGAGGAGAGAGAGAGAGAGAGAGAGAGGGGGGGCGCAAAGAAATGGATATAACAGCAGCAGCTTGGAGCTGGAGAGAAGCATTTCGGATTGTAGCGCCGAGCAACAACTATTGCTTTCCCAGGGTCTTCTCCCCACAAAACCACACTCTCTCGTCTCCAATTCGGCCCTACCCATTTCGTCAAATCCCGACCACGTCTTGCGTTGTCCATTCCAAGAAGAGAAACGCACGTTCTGAAGCAGTTTTGAAGCCTTCCATCGTCGACGAAGTTTTACCTGACGACGAAGACGACGACCTCCTCTTTGATGAATTTGAAGATGGTAATCACTACTTTGTGAGTCTTGTCTTAGTTTATTTAATTTTCTTTAATTCAAGAAATCTGAGAACTTCTCATTTGCTGTTGAAGTTTTGTTGGGTTTGGAATATTTATGAGGTACTGGGATTCAGATGGTCTGATTTGTTTTCCTGCAAAAGAAAAGAAAAAAGAAATCATCTTCTCTATATAATAATGAATTTATTTCTATTCTGAGATGTTAATGTAGCATGTAGTAAGCATTAAATCAACCGAGTATTCAACCCTTTTAAGGTCTTGTCTAGAGAAAGAACCGAGTTTTAGATGTATACACAGGGAAAGCCGTGTGCAATGAAAAATGCAAGCTCGGCTCTGGGAGGTTTTTTTTTTTTGTTATGGAGTTTAGTTCTGTGGAATTGTACAATTAAGACGCTTAGGGTCTCATATTGTGGTCTCATGTGATGCAAAATAGTACCCACCACGATTCTATTTAAAAAGTCCCATTTGTCCCATGCAAAATACAAGCTCGATCAATTGAACGTCTATAACCTCGGATTTTGATTCCTTTTCTTAACAAGATAGTTTTGCTTCTCCAACTTAACTCTCCCACTGCTCTTAGAGCATCTCCAAGGGAGGTAGGTGACAGATGTGGCGAGTTAAAGAGCAAGTGCACTCCAAGAGACTCTTCTAGCTTTAAACTTTTTACTATTTCTTTGACATTGAAGGACCCACTTCGTATGAAAAGTTACTTAACTATGAAAGTGGCCCCGATGACCTCTGGAATGGTCTGCTTTCTCCTCACTTTTTGTTAACCCGAGTTTATGATTTCTGTGACTGATTTTCCACTATCTTGTATACTTCTAAATCTCTTTTTATTTAACAATATAAAATGGGTTTTCAGTCTTATTTATAAGAAGGGAGATACGACCATTTTTTTTTATGAAAATTCTTGTTCTCAGACATTATGAGGGTAAAATGATCTTATCTCAATGGGGATTGATAGTAGACCTATGAAGCTTCCCAACTCTTCAAACCACGCGGAATAGTAGTTTAGGAGTGACCGGCGGAAGCCCGTGAAGTTTGCCTGATAATCCAGAATCTTGTTCTAAGAGACATAAAAGAGAGAGATCATTAATGTTGAGGAAAAGAAGTTGCCAAGGACGGGAGTTCTACCATTTCCTCACACCGTAGACAAGGTCCTGCTTAGAAAAAGTTGAAAGAGAGCATTACATTTTGTTTTTTGGAAGAGCAAGAACTGCAATAGATAGAGAACAATAAATCTTCAACACACTCAACTCCAACAAAAATGCAAAAAACAAGATCCGAGGATTTGAACAAAAACACTTTAAAGCTCCGGTGTTGGAAACTATCATTGCTCCCGTGGAAGTGGTGTTGAAGAAACCCGGCATGGTCTTTGCTGTTGCCGCCTCCACCGTTGCTGAAGAAATCAGAACACATACAGTGGGATCCGATCCACCACAGATTGGTGGAGATCTCATCTCACATGGAGAGAGGGTCTTTAACCTATATCTGCTAGAGGTAGATAAAGAGGGGGGGGGGGGAGGGAGATGGGGCGCGATGAGTTTTGATGGAAACCCCAAGATGAGGATAGTGCTCTACGGTTCTACCCTCTCGGCTCTCTTATTCGATATGAAATGGGGAGATAAGAGATGTATATAGAGAGAGAGAGAGAGCTCATCTCTTGGATCCTTCGCAGTCAGGACACTGTCGGGAGGCTGGGGCTGAGTTTCTCAAATGAAACCTATTTCAGGGGCCATTTGAAAGCCTTACAGTTTTGCCTTGAAGTTCGTGGGCTGACTTGCCAAGATTTGAAATACATGTAATGATTTGTCATCCAAACAGCCCAAACGGACCTTTGTTCTTGGACAGGACCATTAAATTTGGTGTAGGTTGTTGCAGTTTACAGATGTAGAAACAATGCTTGTCTATGTGTAGGGAATTTGACTAAAATGACATTAGTATGACTTTGTTCAAGTTCAGTGTTAGATTCAAGTAGCACAGTTCTCCATGTTTGTATATCTTTGGTTTTTATAATAGTCATATACCTACTTGGTCAAAGGTTATGGTAAAGACAGAATATTACCTTCTAAATGATGTTCTTTGTTTTATAGAAGGATCGGTGGAGGATAATAACTTTTTTGAGGATGAGTATTCAGTGGAAGATGCAGAACTCTCCGTAAGTGTTGTTCATTCCTCAATTTGTGTTGATTTTACAAGTTGACATTGTGCTAACTTTTTCGTCTTCTTTATTTCTTATGAAGGCTGGGGATGGCGAGGGAGGAGGTGGAATCTCACTTGCTAGGTTAGCATGGGATAAAGAAGCATTGGCAATAGCAAAAGAGGTTGCCCTATCATTTAATGGCGAATTGCAAATATATGCCTTTAGGACATTACTAAATTCCACCATTCGAGTACGCATTGAGAGGCTCACAAACAAGTAAGCATCTATGCACTTTCAAGAGTGATTGGAGTATGCACTACCCAAATTTCCTTGTTTTCAAATTCAATGGAAGGTAACTCACAACTGGAAGCCTTAGCATGCCAAATGCTGGTTCTAATAAATTTTGAAGGCGACTGGGTAAGTATTTTGAAGAATGTGCTAAGTTCTAGAGAGGCTGTGATTTTCTTTAATTATAATTGTCATTCAGAATTTAAATTTTTTTCCGATAATAGGATTTTATTAATTTAACGAGTTGGTCTGTTTTTAAAATCTTTGCCCGTTATTTTCTCTAACGATCATAATAGTGAATGAGTGGTCATTACCAAGCTTGATCCCATGAATCCTGCATTCTGTGGGCCTGCCCGGGAGGTTGAACTGGTTATAGACCTTACCAGGCTTACTTTGCGTAACCTTTAGTTGGGGCTGAGTTTTCAAACAATCCAGGCTTTTAAATTGTTGCAACATGTGCATTATTGAATCAATAGAGATCTAGTTTTAATTTTTAGTTTCTGTTTGGTACTGTTTCTTTTATGCCCACGACCGTCTTTTCTATTAAGTACCTGTTGAGATTGTGCCAACCTCTCCACTTAATGTGTAGTACTTGATGGCTTGATAATCTTCAATGATGTTTTTACAGGTCCGGTTCCCCAAGTATGGCTGATATTGAAGCTTTTACGTTAGCATATAAAAAGCGGTTGGATGATGCTGAATCTATCCCCGATGTCGCTCTCGAGGTACTCCTATCTTTCTTTCCTACAGATCCATTTATCCCAGTTACAGGTTTGACATTCAATTCCTTCTGGGTTGGGACTTGGGAGACATGTCCCTTGATACGTGCTAAGCCTAATACTAACATTAGTGGTGCATGTGGGCTGAGTCTCCGCTCCACATGCAAGGTAGGGCATTCATATGCGGCGCTTAATCCCATAGGTAGTTAAGGTTGAATTGTTGCGGTTGGAAGTCAGTTTGTTGTATTGGTAATAATGCCCTATCTTGGATTCTTCCACATTTTTGAATTCCAGAGGGTGGACATTGGACCCTTAGCTAAGGGTATGGGTCCATGCCTCCATGGGAATTGGCTTATGCCGCCAGGCACCAACTTATCTACTTGGACATAAACATTGGTAGACTAATTTACTATCTAACTATTCTTATGTTGCTACCATTTAAAAGCCTGGATTACCAATAGGACGGCTAGTATGACCCGTTGACTCGATAAATCACGAATCTAACTCCAATAAACAGATGGACTACATACTGATAGTATACGATCAAGTACATGCCTTGTATAGATTAGAAAATAAGCTAAACGATGGCAGTGGACATGTTCAAATGGGGCAGATGCAGATTACATCCCAGAATCTACTTAGTCAAATTACGGCATATGAGACATCGAACAATGGTATGGGATTAAGAGCTTTAGATAGCTAGGAAATTTGTTAAAATTGAACAGTGTGATTTATACAAAAAGCAAATCATCACGACGATTAACGTAGTCAGTAATCATATAAGCGTATCCAAATAAGAAATCTCTAGAAACATTGCTTGTCATAAGTTGCCCATAGTATAGGTATGAGAGCAATGGGAGTAAGAGTATAATGTGGAAAATTAATCTCGATCAGTAATGGGTTATAAGTACTATATGAAGGTGTCTACCCCAAAAGTCATGACTTGTGGTGAAGGTTCCTCTTTGGGAAAATACGTTTCTCTACCACGCTTGCTTCAATCATTATTCATTGCATCTAAAAAAAGGTCTGTTTCTTTTTAGGTTTCTTCACCAGGTGTTGAACGGGTTGTCCGGGTTCCTAAAGAGCTTGACAGGTTTAAGGAACGGCCTATGTATGTGAGATATGTCAGCAAGGTTGATGAAACTGGTTCTTCGATTGAAAGTGATGGTGTTTTTAGGCTTGTGTCTTTGGATATGGAAGCAAACTGTTGCATTTGGGGTTTAGCAGATGTTAAGGTTAATAGAGGAAAAGCAGGGAAAGGAAGACCGCTAAGCAAAAAGCAACAAGAGTGGCGGGTAAACACACCCTTTGATTCCTTACGTTTAGTCAGGTTTCATCCTCTAGATGTTTGAAGATGGTGTCTTATGTTGTGTAATTTTTCTATATTGTGTCTCTGGGAGCGATATTATGTTGTTATGGAGGAAGAGAAAAGCAGTGAA
>JAOTQK010000002.1:7861793-7876047 GCA_025642025.1 Rhododendron ferrugineum
TAAATGGATAATCAAAATCTGATGTGGCAAGTTTTGATTATTCACTTTTGATTATCACATTGCGGATGCTCTAAGTATCACATATCTGGCATTGGTAGATAGAGGGACATATTTAATCAAATAAAGATGACATAATATACATGACCATTTGTTATATGAGATTTCGGATGGTAGGATAAATTAATATCAAGCCAAAACATATTGTTGAGAACAATATTGTAAAAATAATGGAATTACCATTTTCGAAAAAGATACTCCATATGGAGTATAGCCACAAACCTCATGTTTTCCATATGCAAGCATTATCGGTTGGATGGGTGCAAAGAGCGGATTTTTGAAGTATAGGGTTGTAGTGTAAATAAGCAATTTTTATAAGGGGCAGAGTTGTAAAGAAATTTTCAGTGTTTTTTGCCCTTGCAATTTTCACAGAAAGGCCTCCAAAACCCTCGTTCAATTGGGGCCAGGGGGGTTTGCACTTTGCAGGATATCATTCGTACAGGAGAAATTTGAGCACAATACTCCTCTCCAAGGTTCGTACTCTCTACAGTTATCTTTTCCTGTGTGTTGAATTGATGTTCGAACTCGACCCAGTTTGATCTTGTATTGGGTCTTCAACTTTCCGAGTGTGGTTTTACTTTCACAAAATTCAGGCTGTTATTGAGTTTAATTTTTGAAGCGTTTAGAATTTTGATTTCTTCTAGCTTCGCAACCACTAACCCAAGGGGTTGGCCTGGGGTCTTGGCCGGCGTGGGATTTAGGTGTATCTTAAGGTCTCAGATTTAATTCTCCTTGCCAATATCTCTTGGGGTCGCCTCACCCCACGTTTAAGCGTGTGAAACGGATGGAGGAGGGGCTGTAGGGACTAGTCGGAGGTGCGCACAAGTTGGGCCCGGACACCCTGCAAGGGCCTGCATTACCGGAAAATTAACTTCGCAACCACTGGTAGTTACAAAATGATGTTTTTAAGTAGTAAAGGCATGTTTTTTTTTTTTTTTTGCCCTTTTTCCTGCTTTGGGTCGTTGGAGGTAATTTTGTTGGGCCCCTTTTGGATTTCAATTTTTTTTGTGTGGCCACTATCTTAGTTTTGAGCGGTTGTTGGGGACCATGGACTATACTGAAGAAAGGGAAAGACTTTTGAGTCCATAAATCTTCAGCCGTCGCATTGTTTTGGATAATTCTGGTTTTGGTCTTCTTTTCTCGGTTCCTTCAGTTCCAATATTGACTGTTTATGTCCTGTGCATAAGAAACCACCACTAAACCATGCATTTCTGCTTAGCATCCTATACTCGATTTACTCCTTCCAACAGATTTACCCCTTCCACTAAACCATACTGCCGAACTTCTTGTTGGGGGTTTAATTTTCTAGGTTTTAAGATGTCCGCCAATGGTACAAGTTAGTAAAGTAGCTAAGCTCGTGCGGGGGTGATTTATACTCAAAAAATATTAGCTATATCTTCTGCTGCCCATGCCGAGAGGATCTTTTATGTTCTTTGAAATGGCGAGGCAAATATTAACAGGCTAAAAAGAAAGAACTTCTTCCCGCTCTTGAAGTAGGAGCGGCACATAAAGCGATACTAGCATTTTGACCATTATTAGTGTTGGATTGCCGGGTATATACCTTTTTGAGGCTTTTGAATAGTCATCACTCATCAGTATCATTCTTGGACTGATTCTCATGTCTTGGATTGTGTAATGTGGTGGATTTGGTTATCGATGGGCTTGCTTAATGCCTATGCTAATGGTGTTTCCTTACTCACTTTTCCGCTTATGCTTCTGTTGCATTGCTTCACTTGTTTCATCAATGTTGTTTTAGCAAAATTATGTACTTATGGTTATCGATGGGCTTGCTTAATGCCTATGCTAATGGTGTTTCCTTACTCACTTTTCCGCTTATGCTTCTGTTGCATTGCTTCACTTGTTTCATCAATGTTGTTTTAGCAAAATTATGTACTTATTACTACATTGTGGGTGCGTGCTGGTAGAATATCCCCGGTTATGAACTAGACGGCTAATGGATTTGGGTGATACTTGAGATTGGGGAAGTTCAGGTGTGACAAAATACATAGTGGTTGTAATGTGGGGTCACATTTTCGAGCTATTGCAAATGCTGTAGAATTTTGTTTAGTCAGAAAAAGCTTTTTGAGGTGGATATTGTGAAATAAGAATATGCATGAACATTGCAGTAAATGGATTTGATTTGGCTTCTTGTTATGGATTATGGGGATGCATGTGACGTTATTTGGATGTATTTTTCGTTGGATGAGGAAATGTTGTTGGTTGATGTAAATCCCTATTCTCAGTAAATTGATGATTGTTGTTAAGAATTAAACATTGTTCTGCTGTTTTACATTAGGTATAAATTTCTCTTCAAGGGATAAACTTGCGGTCGAGATGATTGAGGTACTTTTTGATGATCCTATTAAGGTGGATCGTCTAGATCCAGATGGTAAAAAGTTTGACAAATGTATGTTTATGGAAGCATCATTATTGGTTCCATGTAGATTCTGCTTTTTATCTGTAGATCGTTAATGGTACCTGCAACTATATTAGAAATGGTGGAAGAAGCATCTGTGTATGTGTGTGTTGGAATTTTACTGTTCTTACTCTGAGAGAAGGAATTTGTAAACATGCCAACATTCTATTCAAATGGCCTTCAATAGATGAGGCAATCAGTCATACATTATATGTGATCTACAAAACGTTTGGGTAAAATGCACGGAATCTGGGGACACTGCCTTCCGCCTGCACCCTCCCATTCCCCTAACTCAGTTTTGGTTTGCGGAAGCTTTTTATCTATCTGCCCTTCAAGCCCTGTTCTTTGTATCCTGCCTGCATGGTTCTGTAATTGTATTGCTTCATGAACCAAGGTGCAATGTAAAGTTGTCTGATTAGTGATAAGGCGGAATCTCGACTTTCAAATTCAGAGTCAAGCATGTTGATGTACAAGAACTATTGATTACTAATGGGAAAACTCTCAATTGGTGTAATGCTTATTACATTCAGCAAGAACACATGAATCTGAAAGGTGACAATTTTAGTAAACTTAAGCCAGTATAAGTTACCTCTTCTTCCAAACAATTTCTGATGTGCTTTAAATGCAACAACTAGAATCTTTCAGGTTGCATGAAGTGCTGTATAGTGTGAGATTTTTCATCTTTGTATGCTTTTATCGAGATGTTTCCATAGTTAGATTTTAAGTGGATACAGCATGATGGATGATGAATCTTTTTTTTTTCTGATTTTCTCGTACTCCACAATCTTGACTTTGCTTCAAGGTAATGCTTGTGTAATGTGACTAATGAAAATAATGCATTGCATAAATGTGTCTTTTAGTTTCTCGCATTGAAGCACAGAGCGAGGAAAAAGATATGCACATACAGCTAGATGTGAATACAGAAGTTTATCCTATTCGTGTCGGGGAGAAGTTTAGAATGGCATTAGCTCCAACTCTAAATTTGGATGGATCTGCTGTGACTAGCTATCTATCCTTATAGGTTATAGCTATCTCTCGTAGCCTTTTTCTCTGTTCAATGGATGGCCTGTTTGCACCTCCAATATTTTCCAGCTTGTAGTTACTTGTTAATGCTATTCAAGTTGAACTCAAATTGGTGGACACCATGACATGAAAAAAAATGGTTTAATCATAGTTGGACTGAAAAACACTTTAAATAACTAAGATTTGTATAGGTCTCATAGAATCCTTCTTATCGTGATGATGTGACATCCTCTCACCAACCAATTGGATGAGTTGGGTTATTTTACTTTGGAATCTCAGGGACATGACTACATGGCCATTCGGTTCAACTTCCTTCAAAGCAATGCACCTACTATCTTACATGCATTGGATACAGAATTAGGAGTATCAAGTTGTCCAAATTAAATGCATCAAATTTGTACGAGTGATGCTACACAACCTAACAATTAGGACATACCTAAAAATGAGATTTTGTTGATATTGTAGCTCATGTTGAACTCCTTATCCCTTTCTTGTATTTTCTTTAGACGAGCTATATTTACTTTGATGGTCAAGACTTAAGAGACTTAGAGTATGCAAAAGCTCCGCCTTAAAATAGATAAGAAATGGAAAACATACTTCTGTGACGTGCCTGGAATTTTGTCTCCAATCCTCTCTTTTGCGCTAATTTTCCTGTAGTATTGAAAGCCTAATATCATTTACAAATGTTGCTCTACTCCAATTTCAGGGCAAGTCAAAATCACTTGCTGACAAATTCGAGTATGTCATGCGTGGATTGTTGTACAAGATGTCGAGGATGATTCATCTGGAACTGTGAAAGTGTAGTCATCGTGCCGAAAGGCTTGTTCTCAGATTTTAATCTTTTTAATTTGAGAAAAAGTGTTAGTCTGTTGGAGATGGCCAAAAGAGCTTATGCCAGATTGCTACACAAACCAAATTCCTGTACAGTCCCACAAGAAACAAGGCACGCCCAGTTATGCTCAGAACCATACTCAACTTCCGAGCACCACATACGTAACCATCTCCTCAACACGTGCATCCAACAATGCAAACAAATTCAGTCCCGCCGGCTGTTTGACGAAATGCCCGAAAGACTTTCACTTGCTTCGAAAACCAGTAAAGTGGTCCATTCCCAGAGCTTGAAGCTTGGGATTGGATCACAAGGGAGGCTGGGTAATGTTATTGTGGATTTGTATGCCAAATGTGGCAATATTGAGTTTGCGGAAAAGGCGTTCCATCGGCTAGAGAGTGTAGATTTATGTGCTTGGAACTCGGTATTATCGTTGTACTCGAGGCAGGGATTGCTTGATCAGGCTATTTGGCATTTTGGGTCAATGAGGAATTGCAGGGTGGGGCCGAACCAATACACTTTTGCTGTTCTTTTATCTGTTTGTGGTAGACTGATGGATGCAGAGTTTGGGAAACAAGTCCATTGTAATGTTATCAAGGCAGGGTTTGAGTTTAATTCGTTTTGCGAAGGTTCTCTTATTGACCTGTATGCTAAACTCAATAATGTGATCGATGCTCGTAGGATTTTTGATGCTGCTGAGGAACCCGATACAGTTTCTTGGACTGCAATTATTGCTGGGTATGTTCAAGCTGGTTTGCCAGAGGAGGCGATCAAATTGTTTGGAGACATGCAGAAACTAAGCCGTTTCCCTGACCAGGTAGCATTTGTGACTGTCATTAGTGCCTTTATGGAGCTAGGAAGGCTTGATGATGCTTGCCACTTGTTTGCCCAGATGCCTAACCCGAATGCTGTGGCATGGAATGTCATGATTTCAGGGCATGCCAAGAGAGGTTGTGAGTGGGAAGCTGTCAAATTGTTCCAAAACATGAGGAATGCTGGTGTTAGATCCACAAGATCCACATTGGGTAGTGTTTTGAGTGCCATTGCAGGAATGGTGAATCTTGAGTATGGATTGCAGGTTCATGCTCAGGCTACGAAACAAGGGTTTGATTCTAATGTTTATGTAGGAAGTTCTCTAATTAATATGTATGCTAAGTGTCAGAAAATGGAGGACGCCAAGAGAGTTTTTGGTCCTTTTGATGAGAAGAATGTTGTGTTGTGGAATGCAATGCTTGGAGGTTATTTGCAGAATGGGTATGCCGGTGAAGTCCTGGAGTTATTCTTTAGTATGAGGGTTTCGGGTTTCCGTCCTGATGAATTTACCTATACTAGCATTCTGAGTGCATGTGGTTGCTTGGAAAACTTGGGAATGGGTCAGCAACTCCATTCGTATATAATCAAGAATAAACTTGAAGATAACTTATTCGTTGGAAATGCATTAGTAGATATGTATGCTAAATCTGGTGCTCTAGATTATGCAAGACGAAAATTCGAGCTACTGAAGAACCGTGATAATGTTTCTTGGAATATGATTATAGTAGGGTACGTGCAGGATGAAAAAGAGGACGAGGCTTTCAAACTGTTTGAGAGAATGACATCGGATGGTATCACACCCGACGAAGTGTCCTTGGCCAGTATACTAAGTGCTTGTGCGAATCTTCGAGCGCTTGATAGAGGAAAGCAAGTACATTGTTTATCAGTCAAATATGGTTTAGAAACTAGCCTTTATGCTGGAAGCTCCCTTATTGACATGTATTCTAAGTGTGGGGCGATTGCCACTGCATATGAAGTTTTCATTTCCATGCCTGAGAGGAGTGTGATCTCCGTTAATGCTCTGATTGCTGGGTATGCTCAACACAATTTAGAGAAAGCTGTATACCTGCTACATGATATGCTGGCTGAAGGTTTGAAGCCGTCTGAAATAACCTTTGCTTGCCTTCTAGATGCGTGCACTGGGCCTTCTACACTAAATCTTGGAAGGCTAATCCATTGCTTTATACTGAAAGCAGGGCTTGCGTATGAGGATGATTTCTTGAGTATTTCCCTTTTGGGCATGTACATGTGTTCCCAAGGCAAAATAGATGTAAATATTCTTTTTTCAGAGCTCCCAAATCCAAAGAGTGCAGTGTTATGGACGGCTATCATTTCAGGACATGCTCAAAATGATTGCAGTGAGGAGGCTTTACAGTTTTACCTAGAAATGCGAAGGCAGAATGCCATGCCAGACCAAGCAACATTTGCCAGTGTCTTGAGAGCATGTTCTCTCTTAGCGTCTTTGAGAGATGGTAGAGAGGTTCATTCTCTCATTTTCCATACTGGTTTTGACTTGGATGAGTTAACGAGTAGTGCATTGATAGACATGTATGCAAAATGTGGGGATGTGCGAAGTTCGATTCAAGTTTTTACAGAAATGGATACTAAAAATGATGTTATTTCTTGGAATTCGATGATAGTTGCATTCGCGAAAAATGGATATGCAGAAGATGCACTGCAAACATTTGACAAAATGAAAGAGGCCCATGTGAAGCCCGATGAAGTGACTTTCCTTGGTGTTCTCACTGCGTGTAGCCATGCAGGAAGGGTATTTGAAGGCCGCCAAGTCTATGATATCATGATCAATCACTATCATATTGAGCCAAGGCCAGAGCATTGTGCCTGCATGATTGATCTTCTCGGCAGATGGGGCTTTATTGATGAAGCACAGGAGTTCATCTACAAACTTGAATTTGAACCTGATGCTATGATGTGGGCCACATTCCTTGCCGCTTGCAGACTACATGGGGATGACATAAGAGGGCAGCATGCAGCTGAGAAACTAATAGAGTTAGAACCCGAAAAATCTTCTCCCTATGTGCTGCTTTCTCACATACATGCTGCATCAGGGAACTGGGATGGGGTTAACTCTGTGAGGAGGAGGATGAAAGAAAAAGGTGTGAGGAAGTTCCCAGGGTGTAGCTGGATAGTAGTGGGAGAGAAGACAAATTTATTTATCGCAGGGGATAAGTCTCATCCCTGTGTTGATGAAATATATGAAGTTTTGAAGGACTTGACAAAACTAATGAAAGATGAGGATTACTTTACTAAAATTGAATGTTTTGTTTGCACAATCGAAGACTAAGATCATGCCTCTTCTCCTGTCAAGTTATTTAAGGAGAGACCAAATCCTCTAACAAGGGTCAAACTGTAGACTAACATAAATCTAAAGGAGAGCTTCTACATGGAGTCCGGAGTGTGGTTGCGAAAGTAAATGACAACATCATGCGAGCAAGACCATTTTTGTAAACCAGAGTTCCTGATTTTTATGAATGGGTTTTTCACTATCTTTTGGTGCTTTAAAAGTTCTTATCAATATAAAAGGGGTTAAGGTTTAATTTATGAGAAGGTAGATACAACCATATCACGTAAATGACTTGTTTTCCAACCCATATCTCACGAAGTACGAAATATTCTGGAACGAAGCCAACTGGGATTGAAAGTAGACTAAGTTGGTTTCCATACGTTTCAAACCACGTGGAAATCCTAGCTCTGGAGCGACTGTGGGAACTAGGAACCCCGCGAAGTTAGCGTAATAATGCAGAATTTGTCCTAAGAGACACTAAAAGAGAAAGCATTAATGTTGAAGACAAGGAGTTACTAAAAACAGGAGTTTGAACAATATCCTCACACAGTTGAGAAGGTGGAATTTTGGGAGAGAAAAAAGAGCAATAAATGTTTAAGAGAGAGAGAGAGAGAGAGAGAGAGAGAGTGTGTGTGTGTTAACAGATGCCCGGAAGAATACACACAATTTCATCAATCGACTGGCTTGAAGGTAAACTTCCAAAGGCATTACTGATGTACTGTTTCGATAGTCGGGAGGCTGAGGTGGAGTTTCTTAAATAACACCTATTTTAGGGGTCATTTGAAAGCCATACTGCTTGGCCTTGAAATTCATGGCATAACTTGCCCTTGAAATCCATGGACTGATTTGTCATCCAAACAGGCCTAACGGATTTACAGACCAGATTTCACATCTACTTATCGAAACGGACTCTTGTTCTTGGTCCAATAAATTTGTTGTAGGTTTTTTTGCAGTTTATTGATATAGAAACAATACTCGTCTCTGCATAGAGAATTTTGACTGAACTGATATTTGTATGACTCCCTGCAATGTTCAATTCGAGTAGCACGGTTATTCATGTTGTTTAGATAGTCACATACTACAAGCATAAGGTTCCGTTAAATTCAGAATATCACTTTTAATTCTAAATGACGTTCTTATGGAAAGATTGGTGGAGGATAATAAGTTTTGCTAGGGTATTCAGCCTAAGATGCAGAACTCTATGAAAGTGTTGTCCATTATCTGTTGATTTTACTAGTGAAGTTGACATTGTGTTAAGTGTGAATATTTACGTCCTTTATTTCTTTTGAAGGTTGTGGAATACAAGTTGTTGGGTTACCATGGGGTTAGATCAAACATTGGCAATACCAAAAGAGGTTGTTGAATCGCTTGCTTATGAATTTAAAACAAATGTCTTTAAGACATCGCCAAATTCCACCATTCGAGTATGCATGGAGAGGCTCTCAAACAAGTAAGTAAGCATCTAGGCACTTTCAAGACTGGTTGGAGAATGCACTACCTGCAACCAGCAAATGCCACTTTCTCCCTAAGGTTGTCAGGAAAAATGTTGTATTTACTCCGTCCATTTTTAAGTGTCCTGCTTCGTAACTCTAACTTATTAAAAAAACATCATCATTATACCTTTTACATCAACTTTTTCCTCCACTTTCCCTACTTACCCGTCATCATTACACTTTTACTCATTAACTTTCCAAAATGGAATCTACTTTTAGGGACAAAATAGACAATGCACCAATTTTTACCCACTAACTTTACAAAATGGACACTTATTAAGGGACAACCCAAAATGGAATACTTGACTATAAATAAGGGACGGAGGGAGTATAAAAACTTTTTATTTCAATTAATGGATGGCGCCCTCCTTTTACTTAGATATTGGCTGTTGATAAAAATGGATGTTGAGTACATCCATTTTTGCTTAAACAAATGATGTTTTCTCTCCCTTGAGTTTAAGCTCGGCTCGTTTAATCTGAGCGTTAACGAGCCAAACCGAAATTGCAAGTTGCTTGGTTTATTTGCAGTCCTATTTACACACAAATAGGGGCAGACCCAAGTGAAGGCACGTGGGGTCACGTGTCCCCACTCACCCAGAGATTTCTTCCTTCTACTGCTACTGTATTTAACAGTTGTACTTGGATATAGGAGTAGTTTGGTACCTCTGCTGCTATCCTTCTGCTACACCAGACACCATTTTCTCTTTCTTTTCCCCTCTCTCTCCACACATGCATAAGAGTTTTGATTGGACTTGACATTAACACACACACTTTCTCTCTCTCTCTCTCTCTCTCTCTCTCTCTCACACACACACACACACACACAACAACCCCCCCCCCCCCCCCCCCCCCCCGGGCCTTCGAGAGAAATTTAGATTGAAAATTGCAACTTCAAATCTGAAGGTGTTAATGTTAGAGCTTACCCCCCAAAAAAGGTAATTTATAAACTATATCGAAAATAATTGTGTATCTTAATTGTTGAATTGTGACTACATAAAAAATTGGACTTTGTATTCATTCTTTTTGTATGTATCTTTTGATTGTATGGAAAAATTAATCTTTCATTCAATTACCTGATTTTTGCTCGTCGACAGATTTTCATTTATTTTTTCACATAATCATGCTTAATCTTAATTTTTTTTTCCTTAAGAATTTGTGCCCCCACCCTGAGTAAATCCTGGGTCCGCCACTGACACAAAGGCATAATATAGGAGGAAAATCAAAAAGCAATATTGAAGAACTCACCAAGAAGAAAGCAAGCAATTGAGTAGGGTCATGATGTAGGGAATGCCAGAGAATTGTTCAGTGGATTTTTTCATCACGATCCTCTTGAACGTAATCCTAACAATCAGTTAAGATAATAGGCAAAAGATTAGTAGTAATAGGTGCTAATGACTGTTCAAATTGGTTCACACTTTTATGGATAGATCTGTTCTCCTTTGGGGGGAAGTATATATTCAATAATTTTTTTCGAAAATTCAGTTCTGAGCCAATTTACGCACATCTCGTTTAATCATCACGGACCGATCTCACTATTTACCGAAACATTCAAGTTGATGCCATTTTCCTTTAAAAGAAAAATCAGTTTAACCACATAATGGCTCACAAAATTATATTTGAAATCTTTTGTTTATGTGTGTTACGATTAGATTAGTAACTTCAACATTTTGCTTGTCCAAAAAAAAAGAAGAAAAACTGTGCTATTCACACAGATAATTGCACATAGATCGTGCATAGATTTTTGTGTGGGGTCCATTCCGGGTCCCACACAAACAATCCGAGTAGTTCATTAATTATAAATATTTTTTCTAGGGTCTTCACGAAAAATCAGCTCAATTCGATACCTATAGGTGCTCGCTTCGTTCTTTTGGACTTAACTTAAACTTAAATCTGAATTTTTTTTTCTTATTTGAATTTTTTTCGTATTTGTTAGTTTTGCGTCAAACTTTTGTAGGTTATTGATTCGTCTCGACAAGAGATATCGG
The DNA here is from genome assembly GCA_025642025.1 of Rhododendron ferrugineum. Classification (NCBI taxonomy): domain Eukaryota; kingdom Viridiplantae; phylum Streptophyta; class Magnoliopsida; order Ericales; family Ericaceae; genus Rhododendron; species Rhododendron ferrugineum. The sequence continues at coordinate 7,872,715 of JAOTQK010000002.1, forward strand.
AAAAGCAATTTTTTTTTTACTTTTACCCAAGTATATTTTTGCGCTAAAAATGGTTATTTCTCAAAATACTTGAGTAAAAGTGCCAAAATTTTACTTTTCCGATTCCTCTCGCGGAGACAAATCAATAACCCAAAAAAATTTGGCGCAAAACTAAAAAATGAGAAAAAATTCAAATAAAGAAAAAAAATTCAAATTCAAATTAAGTTTAAGTTAAGACCAAAAGAACGCAGAAAAAAAAAAAGGTTGGATCGTTCCCCTCTCCCTCTCTCTTGTACTCCCTGCAATTGCTAGAAATTGTTACTCCCTTTGTAATTTGTCCCTAAATAAATGTATGGGCCGTAAATTTAGACCTCTAAAAAGATACTCCTACATTTTTTGTTAAAAAATTCAAATTTCTTGCACAAATCAAGAAATATCAATGAGTTATTTCAAGTTGTGAGAAAAGTTTGAATATTTTAACAAAAAAATACATATTTTTAAAAGCCTAAATTTACGAGTTGAACATTTATTTATGAATGAAGGGAGTATAAAATGTAAGTAGTTCACATTACATTGTAGATAATTTTTAAAGATTTAAAAGTTGGCCAAGTTCCACTTCGGGCATCCACACCACTGTCCCTACTCATTGAAAGTTATAATAAAGAGCAAAAGGGACAAAACTCTGGCATCAGTCTCTTTTCCTCAATCGCTACTTTGCAATTTGATTAACTTTGCTACAGTTGCTCGTGGGAATAAAAGAGTCACTGTTCATCAAACTATCTACTATTTTACTATTTAATTTGTACCCACCAATGAGTCTTTTGTTATTCTATAATCTTTTCTGATAACATCATAACATGAAGTCCAAATCAGCTTGAGCCCATCTAGACTAATTTTCGAGCCCTGAAGGTGGAAATATTTTATTTTTCTGATCATTCTATCATAAAAGGTCATAATTAATTTTTTTTTTGTCTCTAGAGCTCTCATATTAAGTATTTGCTCTTTATTTGAGACCCTATAGAGCAAAAACTTGATTATAAGAGCTCTAGAGACAAAAATTAATTATGACTCTTTAAGATAAAATGATCAAAAAAATAAGATCTTCACACTGGTTTAAACAGATTGAAAATTGGAGCACTTAATTTTTTATATAAACAATAATTCCTCCGTAGCCGAGGAATTCCGTCGCCGCCGGCGAACACGATCCTTCTTGGGAATTCTGTGTGTTTGTGTTGGGTTTGCCTGGGGTCTTTGCACTACAAGAAATCCGGCTTTTAGCAAGGTTTCCTCGCTAAAGGAAGGGTATTGGCGAGGAAATTATGGTTTCCTCGCTAATGGGACGATGGTGGTGTTTTATTGCGTGGAAGGCGAATTTTCCTTACTATTTCCTTGTCGCTAAAGAGTATTTGTGACAAATTTTTACAATTCCTCGCTAATTCTTTCCGCCAAAAACGTCGCGGGGTTTTTGTATATAGGCAGGAAAAATGAATTTGCGAGGAAATAAAAAAATTTGTCGCCGAAAGGCTGTAGAGTTTTTTGTGTCAAACTTATTTAATTGGACACTAAAGTTGCAACCATTTTGCGAGGAATTATGTTTCCTGCAAAAATAGTGGTTATTTGAGAGGAAATGAAGCATTGGTCGCTAAAAGTCTATACTTTGTTTGATAGTACAGTAAAAATATTTTACGAGAAAATGTGATGGTCCCAAAAAAAGTTCAACAAAAAAACATGAGTATTCTTTAAGCATGACCCTTGGTAGTTTTACACTATTGTTGCCCTTTTTTTGAAATAAATATCATTATATCTTAGTTTTACAAAAAAAAAATGATATTTATCATAATAATATTACATTGTAAATAACTTTTCAAGGTTTTGCGAAATACGGATTAATTAGATCATTCATTACAATTAATCGTGTATTCGTTAGACACTTGATCGAACGAGAAATATCAATTTTTAAATAAATTTGCATCCCGATGAAGGGACTTTTAATACCTAATCGAGCAAAAAATTTACATGAATGATTTAATCAACAAGCACAACAAAATCAACGATCTCGATCGTCATGATTATGTCACGACCATGTGGTTATTGTACATCAACAATTGCACAAGACTTAGTTTACTATCAATTGTGTCCCAATGAAGGGGCTTTCTCAACTCGATCGAGCCAAAAATTTACATAATTGCTTAATCAATTAAGCCCAACAAAATCAACGATCTTGATTGTCATTATTGTGTTACAGTCGCATGGCTATTGTACATTCAACTACTGCACAAGATTTAGTTTACTATTAAGAAAGTTAAATGTATAGATTATAAAGTTCATTATCTAAGTCTATTTTTATAATGGTTGATCTAAACCGTTAGGATTTCACCTTTTACTGATTACATCATTTCTACTAAAATTTGAGATCATCGGATATTGACAATCATATGATCGGAAGACATTAATGCGTCCGGAGGCATTAAAGTCTTTATGGGGCATCACTCGAGCCCACATTGTGGTCTTTTTTTGCCATACAAACCGTCTATCTTTTACATAATATGAATTAGATTATTTTTGTACCAACATGAAGTTAATCGCGTATCGTTGGACGTTTGATCATAACAAAACGTATCGTTTTATTAATGAATTTGTATCCTGATCGATGAAGCGGTTTACTAAACTCGATTGAGCCAAAATTTATGTGACTGATTTCATAAAATACAATGAAATTAACGGGATTGATCACTAAAAAATTTATGTGAGAAATTATGTTTAATGTTGTATTTCAATTGTTGTTTATGTAGCACTGTTGTAAAAGAAATTGGTTATGTTTGGAACTTGGGGAAAAGAAAGGAAAATAAAAGAATTTTCCCTCCTATTGTTTGATTAGAAGAGAAAGAGTGAAGAAAATAAATTTTTTTAGTGTAATAAATAGTAACTTTTCCCTCATATTTTTCTCTCATTTTCCTTCTCTTTTATTTTCCTCTCATTTTCCTTCTCTTTTATTTTCTTTTCCTTTCCATAAGTTCCAAACAGAGCCTTATTAATATTCATAAAAGAAAATCATTCAGCGAGGAATAATTTTCGTTATCATTTGTCCGAAAATTTCCAATTAGTGGTGGGAGGGGAAAAAGAAGAAGACACAAGCGGCACCGTTTGGGCAAAAAGGGGAATACAAAGTCCTACTAAAACCCTTGCAACTCATTCTCCTCTTCTCTGATTCCAGTCTCCAGTCTCCACAGTCCACACCAGGGAGGCAGCAACGCCGCCCACTCCCGCACTCCGCCCACGCCGACGATCGATCCACACGGCAGTCCACTCCTCCTCTCGCCGACGATCGACCCACACCCACAGTGGTACCACTGG
>JAOTQK010000002.1:7895025-7916297 GCA_025642025.1 Rhododendron ferrugineum
CAATGAGATCTATCAAACAAGATTCATAGTGATAGGAAAATTATTTGCGTAAACACATGATTTTTGAGCTTGAAGTTACCTTATACAAAAAAATAAGACTGTTGGTATGGTAATTGGCGCTGGCGGACGGAAATCGTACCGGCGGCCGTGCCGGATCGTCTCCGGCCACCGAACGGCCGATCCGAGCCGTCCAAAAAATTTTAAAAAAAAAACCGAGGGGTGCTCCGATCAAGCACCCCTTTTTCGTGTATATATGATTGATCGGAGCACCCCTTTTTCGTGTATATATGATTGTCATATATACACGAAAAATGGGTGCTCCGATCAAGCACCCTACACACCTCGGATGCCGTTGATTCCCGCACACGTCCTCTCGGTTTTTTTTTATAGAATTTTTGGACGGCTCGGATCGGCCGTCCGGTGGCCGGAGACGGCCTGGCGCGGCCGCTGGTACGATTTCGGCCGTCGGCCCGTCGGTACCTATACAAATTCTTTCCAAATGAGTAGCAACCTTCTTATTTTCCGAAACAAGGCTTCTTATTCAACAAAAAATAAGTTCTTTTTTTGTTTCTGGAACACAGCCTTAGTACTGAAAGCTAAATACTGAATTTTTTAAGCTGAAAAGCTGTTTGGTAAACTTATTAAACACTGAATTAAAAAAATAATAATGAATTAATTTTAGTTCCGATTCTCTCTTAATTTACTAATAGTCACAATGTACTTATAGTAATGGTGGAGTGGTGATTGTGGTGGTGTTGGAGTGAGGGGGGTGGTGGTGGTGGAGGAGTGGTGGCGGTGGAGTGGTGGTGGTGTGATGGTGGCAGTGAGTGGTAGTGGTGGAGTGATGGTTGTGCAATGATGGTGTTGTAGTGGTGGTAGTGGCGTGGTAGTGGTGGTGTGCTGGAGTGGTAGTGGTGGTATAGTACGTGATGGTAGTGGTGATCGTGGTGGAGGAGTGGTGTGGTGGTGGTGGTGGTGGAGTGATTGTGGTGGTGGTGGTGGTTGTGGTGGTTGAATGCAAGTAGACTAAAATTCAGCCACAATTAAGTAACTCAAAGCTACTTAATTTTTTTCAACTTTTTAGCCTACATTTTAAGTGACACTTCATTTGTTAAGCAATGTAAAATTTGGTTATTAAACCTACTGAATCACTTATTATTTAATAAATTCAGTTTTTAAGTGTTGAATTTATGTTATCAAAGCCAACTGCAAGGTAAAAATGCCAAAAACAAAATAGAAGGAAAGAAATTCTACAATACTTGAAAGCCAAAATAGCCAATATAATATTCAAACGTATTCGTCTTTACTATTTTTTTCCCAGAACTGTTACTTTTCAAAGGACAAAATTAAATTGAACCATACTAATTATAAAATACCTAAACTAAAGACAAACAAACGAGTTCTCGTTTTGTTTTTTGTTTTTTTTTTGTCTTTATTATACTTTTTCAAAACGGTCCACATCGTTTTCTGGCTGAGATCGATGATTTTTAAAAAGTTCAAAAAATAATACTAAAAATTAAAGAAAATGTCCTTTTACTTAGAACAAAAATATGTGAAGGCGTACGTTTTAGAGACTTCAAACAAAAAATGCCTAATTTAACTAACAGAAATTGGTGTAATCCAAATGAAACGAACCCTGAGTAGGACTAGAACATTGACTTGATCGTAGCTTGGTTCTCAATTTGCCACAAGCCTAAGGTCGAGAATGGCAACTTGAAAAGTCACATTGAATATAGCATTTGTTTAGAGCAAGTTCACTCATGAGTCATTTAAAAAGCGTCAAAGTTAAGTTTTGACAAAGTATACGGCAAGAGAAAGTGACGCGCACTATCAGTACGTTAAAATTGATGGCAAAAAAATACAAATTCATCTTTGATACTCCCTACGTTCCTAAATGAGAGTCCACTTTCACTTTTTTTCTATTATTATTATGTTGTTTATATCTTTCAATTTATAATATTTTTATGGTTTTAATTTTTTTTAATAAAACTAATTGAGACCTATCAAACAAGATCCATATTGAATATTTTTAGCATTATAGATTGAAAGATATAAATGATTTTTTAAAGTATCCGAAATAGTAATGGACTCTCATTTACAAATAGAGGAAGTATCAAATTTGGTTGCAATTTGGCTTAGAAAGGTCAGTGTGGATATATATATATATATGTGTTTAAAAAAATGAGATGAGCAAATGGGTGCACTTGCCGCCTTTAACAAGTTGAGACGCCATCTCAAGTGTATCGTTTTCTGTTTGTCGTTGATATACGTTATCGAGTATTTTTTTTTTTTTTTTTTGGGCCCAACGCTCCATATACTTGCAGTGGCGACTCCAGGAATATTGTTCCACGGGGTCGAAAATTTTTCTCGAGTTTTAATTACATTCAACCAAAGTTTATATTTGTTAATTGTAGGTTAATTCAATTTTAAAGGTTTCTTTGAAAAAATTGATTCTAAATTAGCTCTTAACCAGCAAAAATAATAGCTCTCAAATAATATTCTAAATGATTAAATTGGTCTCAAACAAGTAGATAGGAAGACGATATCGATTTCGATAGCATTACATACTTCTACAGCGTATTTTTTTAACCCAAAAAATTCTCTCAAATCACAATTGTTCTCATACCCACTTGAAACTCTAAATTTAGTCTAAGATGCCTTGTTGTAAATTCAAATCCTAGTTTTTCTTTACACAAATAGTTTTAAGGCGATGAAATTTTCTGCTCTCTTTTTTAACAAAGGTGTGTGTTGTTCCTTCTTAAGACCTCAAGTTTGAAACCTTCTAAAGGTTATCAACCCTTATGGCTCAATCTATATAGGGCATTGCCCTGACTTTAATCAGGCTCCGTTCTAGTAGACGGTGAGATTGAGTCCTCAAAAATTAGTTATATAAGGTATGCGTAAACTAACACAAATACTTTGAGTAATATAAAAAAAGAAGCTGTGAAGTGTGAATTGTTTTAACAAAAAGAAATTACCTAGCACCTTTCAGCTTGCACACTAGTTAGCATGGGGTCATCAACAAATTTTAGTGGTTCATTTCTTGACCAACATAAATGTATAAGCATAGAATTAGTAGTGTTTCCATCCCTTCCCATGGGGTCAGCCGACCCGACCATGTTGGCTATGGCGTCCCCCTATATACTTGTTACTATATTGGAAAATGATTTTCACATTCTCATTTTTGATATTCACACTCTTTTTTTTTAAGTGTTTAAAGTATGCGGATATAAAGAAAAAGACTGTGAAAATCACTCCCCTACTGTATTTTGCACACTTTCGCGATAAATTTTATCAGTTCGTTACTATAAATGCACTTTGACCTACGTACGTACAACTTGCAAGGAGCCATCACTATCGTTTTTCCTTATAATGAAGGGGTTGGCATTGAAGATTTTGAAAATTACACTGCCCTCGTAGCCGAGACTCTTTCCATGTTCACTACTTGATAATTGCACATGAGTGAGCTCTGTATATGTGTGACTTAGCTAATCTTTGTCCACACATAGAAACCCGAGCATTTATAACTTCGTACTACTTGCCATAGTGACAAAGTAAATGATGGGTATGCGCAAACTGACCCGGACACAACTGACCTTCAAACCCGAAGAAGAAAGAAAGAAAAAATAAATACTATTAATAATTTCATGAGTCACTGTATACGAGGATTGCTTCGGCCTTAAATGAGTTCTCTATACTGGACAGTAAAATAGCGCATAAACCAGTCCGAACACCCGAGTTATAAAAAAACAAAAGTTTAGCCAACACCCAACCCTTATCTGAAGTTGTTTGTGTTCGGTACTCATGCATGTATATGGCGATAGCTAGAGAGGAGTAGTTCAAATCGAACTTGTGAAAGCATCACAATCACCATCACCATGCATGCCCTCAAAGCTAGGACTCTTTAAATGTGTCTCGACAAGTATCATTACTAGATCGGATTTATTGCGGTGGTTCTTCACACCACACAAAAGTTGAACTGACAGTATTCTACCTATCTTTTGCGGATACGAGAAGGTAGTGGTTTTTTTTTCATAACCGGATGTCCGGGTCAGCTTGCATGCGTGCACCTCGACTAATTTTGGGGCCCTGAAGGTAACGACCGTGTATAACCCCGAGTGGCCACAAGGTTTAAAATGTTTGGCCTCCGTGGGAATGAAAACTGTGATCTCATGGAGGAACACTTATTGCTTTCTCACAACCACTTGACCAAACCCTTAGCTAGTGTTATCAGATGCAGTCGCGGATGCAGAATTTGTACATACCAGCAGGAGCTCGAATCACATTTATTTTTACAGTGATAACAAATGTAATTGCCAATATCTATATATTAATGCTACTACTTGGTAGGTTCAAGTAGTGTGTATATACGTAGTTATGATTGTATTTCACACATGCGACCAAAAAATTGTTGATAACTTCGAATTATAGCTAGGGAGCTTTTTTCACACATATATACTAATTTTAATACTTCTTTTTCATCAAAGGATCGACTTGCGTGTATATATGGGTCCCTTTTCATAGAATTTTTCTATATTAACCCAAAAAAACTAGTACAACTATCCGCCCCTATCAGATGAGTAAGCTACAGGTGAGCTTTTAGAAAAATGGGCCCTTTATTTTTATTTTTTTTTAGAAACCCAGAGTTAACTTTACTCTCTCAATCCCATATTGATTTCCCTTTCCGCAAAGAAATTAAATTACTTCTACCTGGAAACGGTAGGTATTCCACCACGTCTTGTGGGCCCCATCATGTATTTATTGGTGTTCCGAACAGTTCATCTTATAGGGCTCGCATAGTAGCATATTAACGCAAAAAAATAACTTGATCGGCCGCCATAGATAGATGTACCAATAATTGTGTTTTGATTTATAAAATGGATATATGGTCATGAACAGTTTAACTTGACAGAATCAGACCATTCATTTTATGAACTAAAATTCAACTTCCGATTGATCAATCGATGTCTGATCAAGCTTATTTTTATGTGAATATACTACTAAGTGGGCCCTACAAAATTAACGATTTGAATCATGACATTAAACGCATGGTAGAACCCACAACGACCGTGTGGAAAACCCACTGTTTCTGCCATCGGCGGGAAGAATTCAATCTCTTCCGGAAACCGTGACAGTAATTAAAGTACTTTATGTATGAGGTTCTAAATTTGTTGACATCGACCTTGAAAATTGATTAAGATCTTTAGATGGTTAACTATGCACGACAATTACTTGACTGTGTCTGATTTTATGTCACGACGTTTGAGAGTCGATCGAGAGACTGAAGGAATGATAACTACAACTCTTGATGAAAAGGCTGGATTTTTTTGGCCCCTTATGCAAAGTCAGATCTCTGTTGAAAACCCATTTAAGATCGGTTTGTTACATATTTATGAAGCTGGTTAAGATATCGAGCTAAGCTTGAACAAATTCTATTCAGCTTGTTCGGCTTATGATGCATGTATAAAAAATTCAAGTTGCTTTTGTTCGCCTCGATTATAGTTAGTTGGAGATCGGCTTGTCTATAAATAAAGTGCGAACATATTTTTTAAAATCGTTAAGTTTTCAAAATTTTAAACAATCAACTGCTCCGCTGTTTCGATCGGCTCCTTTAGTAGCCCTACACGTCACCCAGGGATGAAGCTATTGAGAAGGGAGAGGTCTGTTTGTCTTTTGTTTTACTTGCTGTCGATGGTCGACAGAGAAATATTTTAAGTACTGGAATGTGGATGTTTGTGGTGGTGGAGTTTGGTTCATTGCCGTATTTCAAGACTTCTCTGAAAGCAAACGTAATGAAGTGAATGGAAATGGAAGAAGAAAAACAAATGGACTTTATTATACTTCAAAGTAGAAGTCGATCGACTGTGAGAACACAGTCGAATGGACGGTTACGTTACAAGCTACTCCTAGAGCAAGAAAAGTAAAGTACAGATAGAAAGTAGAAGCCTTTGGGCGATTGTGTGGGGGGTTTTACAATGAGGCCTAAAAAGGCTATTTATAGGAAAACAAAGATGTGCAGGAAATAACTTCCTAACTTTTCACTACTCTTTATTCTTCTAATTTGTTTCCAAGTATCCAAATAACTTCCCTTCAACTTTAAAGTGTGTAGAACGATGACAAATGTTCTTTAACTTCTAAAATGTGTAGGAGCATGTCAAGTGTCATGCACTTCATTAAAATACAAAGAAATAAAAGAAATAATAACTAGTTATATTATAAATACGAAATAATAAAATAGGAAGCATTCTCATAATCGCCACCTTCCGGTTGATCATCGACAGACGGTAAATATATGGTGTAAGCAAGGTCGCATGTGCCAATCCCCGATCAGAGACACGTCATCCCGGGGCAAAGCTATTGAGAGGGGGAGGTCGCACGTGCCACCCCCGATCTGAGACAATACAGATTGTGTGGGGCCCATCTTGAGGTCCCACATAAATGGTCCAAGAAGTTTATTTTGTTCAAAATAGTTTTTGAAGTGTACTCATACAAAATCAATTCAATCAGATATCTATACAGACTTAATTTATTAATTAAATTTTTGGTCTTTAAATTCACAGCGACCAAGATTTGAATAATTTTTTTTTTGAATAGCAGCAAAGCGACCATATTATTAACCTAATCAAAATTTGAAATGAATTGACTAAGCCCTTCCAGTATTGAGCTAATTTTTTAATTACATGGAGTACCCTTAGAAAATTGGTTTAAAAAAAATAAATTCCTTGGATCATTTATGTGGAAACTGGAGATGGATTCCATACCATCGGTAAAAAAAGGATAGGTACAAGATGAGTTTATGGTTGTTCTATGTTGATAAATAATACGTAAATCTTTAAACATGCATTTGGTTTTTTGTTTTTAATATTGTAATTAGCTAACCTTACAATACGTGTATTTTTTTATTTTTTTATTTATTATTATTATTATTATTTTTTTTTTTTTTTTTTTTGGGGGGGGGGGGGGGGGGGTTACACATATTAATGTTTTTGAGTGCCACCTCTGATTCCAGATTTTGGCTCCGCCACCGTCACCAACTAAATATTCTAATTCGTAACCACTCTTTATGTCGTGCTGGTAAGTGTAGTTGGTTTTTACGCAAGTGCACGCCTATGACCAAATTCAAGAGATCTACTGCTGATAAGATTCTGCATCAGAGTGTAATGTGCAGTCCATTAATTTCTAAATTTATAGGAACCGCGAACCGTCAACTGTGAGAAAATGTGAGGATTTTTTTAGTAGTAATATAGAAGAGTGAGATATGATCAGCAGTGGGGGACGGAGGTGTTAAGTGGCGGTATATTTGAGGAGTCACAGAAGCGATAGTGACTTGACTAGCGGCAGGACTGTGGTGAGGAGCGGCGTAGTGGCTGTGGACGGCTAGAACTCTTGAAAATCTGAGTAAAGGGATGGAGATCGATGCTCATACCTATTGGAATTTTTACTAATAAATTTACCCAAATTTGAATGAAAAATTGAGCAAGGACTTCCCCCCCCCAACCCCAATCGGTAGCTTTCTTTATTATTGCAAAACTGGAACATCAGCAGTGGCACTCTGTTGAACCCAATTCGGAAAATTCCCATCCCCCCAACCCCAATCGGTAGCTTTCTTTATTATTGCAAAACTGGAACATCAGTAGTGGCACTCCGTTGAACCCAATTCGGAAAATTCCCGTGCCAAGTCAAAGCAGAGTCACTAGATAGGGCAAACTTGGTGATATCATGCGGCACCCTATTAAATCTCTGGGAACAAATTGAAAAGAACAAGAATTAAAACGACTAATAATAGATAAAGTATCGCAAATAATGACTTCTAGGTTGGCGTTCACTTGGGTCCTCCCTTGTAGCATCTTAATGCCAGATTGGGCGTCACCTTCCAAAATGTAGTTACCATCCAATCGAAGGCGTCCAAATTCAGCGACTTCTCGGAATTCCAAAGCTTCCACTATTTTAGCAGAATAAGGACCGGAGATGCTCTTATATGTCCAGAAGAAATCCCTAAACTTGTGATTTATCTGTTTACGTAATATTCCAAACCAAGTGAAATGTCCATGTTTTTCTATATGATTGAGTAAAGTTTTAGGTTTTACAAACAGAGAAAATGTATTTACAAAAATGAAAGTGTGTATGCCAATAGGACAACTGATTCAATGCATGCTTTGAAGTACTAATCCAAAAGACTCCCCCACTTATGCATATGTCATCATCCTAAACATGTTATACAACTGGTAAGAAACCAACTAAAACTCCCAAGCCAAATGTTAGAGCAATACTAGAAACCTATACTAAAATAAAATACACCAATGATTGTGACAAAACAAATTAATTACTAACATGAAGATGTAGCCAAGGCTGCAACTCTCTGCTATACACCAAATAATAGGTTACATGCGTAGCAGCTTCAGGGGTGGGTGACACGTGTCAACCCGGCCAATTTCGTTTTTTTTTTTAAAAAACAATAACTTTACGTCATGGAAAATGATCGGGACAAAGAAAACTTACCCCGAAAAGAGTAACTAGTGGTTGAGATTCACTTTGACGTGTGTGACCCAATCATCAAAGTGATTCTCAACCACTAATTGCTTTTTTCGGGATAAGTTTTCTTTGTACCTAGCATTCCTCTTTAGACAAATATGATGTAAGAGGAATGCTAGGTACCCAAACAACTTACCCAGAAAGCACCCCGAAAAGAGAAATTAATGGTTCAGATTCACTCTAAAGATGATCTGGACCCTTAATTTTCTTTTTCGAGGTACTTTCTAGGTAAGTTTTTTTAGGTACCTAACATTATTGTATTTGTCTAGGGAGTCAAGTGTGACTTTTTAAAATCTCATCTCTACCTTAAATTATATAATTTATTTAGTTAAGGAGGTCTGGTGTGGTTTTTGCTTTGGAGAATGGAGACATTCTTTAGCTTCCATTTTCCGGTAGGTAAATGATATTGGCACTCCAAAAATTGATGCAGGCACTCCAAAATCAATGTAATTCCAGAGCCACTTTCCTTTATTTTTTTGAGTGCCAATATCATTTTCCTTTTCGGTATGCTCTCTCTTTATCTCACATTTCTTCTTTGTATAATAAAAACTAAAATCTACCTCGTGTCGTGGTTCGACAGAACGTCGAGTATTATTTTGATAGATCTTTAAAATTACTATTCTTTATTGATGCATTATCATCCTTAGAACATGTACTTTTTAGGTACTATAAATTAATGATTAACCTTAAGACATGTGTGCTTTTTCTGAGTAATTAATATAAGAATTTTAGTAGTTTATTTATTCTTATTTTGCCATTTTCAAATTCAAATCCTGTGTCCATTCATGATTACAAGTCGAATGAAATTGTTGCCAAACTACGTAAGATGACAAATATCATATCATATAAGATTGTTTTATTTGATTCTTTTAACATTATCACATGGGGATAGTTAGCTGACCCATCTGCTAAATGTCTTGAACAATTTGTGAACACTAGATGCAAAAAAGATGCAAGAAATCTTAATATTAGAATTTTTTGGAAATCATTATTATGAACCATGTTTTGATTATTCATGCTGGGCCGTGGGAGATGGGTAAGTTCCCTATATGATTGGGCTCCTATCAAGTAAGGCCCCTTTATCCTAACTTATTTGAGATTTTTTTGGCATGGTTTTTTTGTTGTTTTTTTCTTGATTTTTGTATCTGAGTCAAATTTTGTACACCACATTGTTTGTCTCGATAAAGAACAATCGAAAAAATAAGAAGAAAATATAGGTCACACTTAAAAAAGTTCATATTAAGATTACAAATAGGATCCAAAAAGTCGGTCCTTCCTAAATAATTCTGAGGTAAAATATATTGCGTTGAAACAAACATAACCTAAATTATGAGCTTAGCGGGTAATAAATGTCTGGTTTTGACATTGAAGGGGCCAAAACGATTTCCAATCAAAATACCAGGGGTCAAATTCATATAATTTAAAAAAAATAAAAAACATATCCAGTCACGAGAAGTAACAACGTATGGAGTGTGTGACTTGTGTCTCATGGTCATGGTCCTTTTCTAACTCATATAATTTGCGGGCGCATGTATGAGCGAGAGTGTATGCGCATAGGTACGAGGATGTTTTCGAAACACATTCCAAATTATTAAAAATTTGCAAAAATTAGGTTTGAACGGTGCAAGAACCGAGAGCGAGAGCACACACCAATTTAGAAGATCTAAAAGGTCCCCCAGCTCTCGTGTGGATTGGAGTACAGTGATTGGGATCCTCCTCCTACAGTCTCTCTCTACACAAGGAAGTTATGAACATCTTTCTACACACAGCGAACCCTTTCCCCTCTCCGTTTGCTTTTCCGAAGATCAGCAGTACAACCATTTCGAAATCTGTTAAATCTCGTGCTGCGGTTTGTTGCTTGGGGTACATACTCGCACTTCATAACCTAATATATCATCTGATTTAGCAGTATGTTACTCAGGTTGCTGAATTGTTTATGAAATTTGCTACTCTACCTCTGTTAACTCGTGCTTCAATGAAGTTGATTTCCATGAACACGAATTGAGCCACTATCTTATCTGCATTTCCTTCTAAACTGAATGATTCACTATGGTTATTTTGTAAAATCTATGATATGATTGTTTGGGATTCTTTGTCCAACATTAATGTTAACCCTCCACCAGTTATTGCATCCAGATGGCGCAAATGTGGTACATGATATTTGTAGTCCAGTTCCATGTCTAATCCGACCAATTAACCAACCCTTAGACCGTGTTCGGTTTGGGTTTTGAGGAAGGTTTTTAAGAGTAATGTGAGCGGAGAGATAGATAGAGTAAATTTTTGAGACCAAAAACGAACAAGCTCAGTTTTCGTTGACCAAAACGGTTGGTTGTCCGTTTTTGAGATAAAAAAGTTGCATAGATTTGCATATTTTTTCGTCTTTAGTCAAATTTTTGGAGTAACATTTTTACAAAAAAAAATCACTTTTTGAATATAGGTAAACCATAAATGTTCAAAACTGACAAAAAGTAAAAAACAAACAACAAATTTGATTAAAAAAAATCACTAAAGACGAAAAACACTAATGACGAAGCCGTCAAAAATTTTAGAGACAAGTTTTTTTTAGAGGAGAAATGAGCGAAGCAATATAACCATATTTAGGTGACTTGGACCTCGTAGGCTGTCTTCAAGCATTTTGGCCTAAAAAATATGAATCCCTTTGTAATTGGATATTACTGGACATCTGAGTCGCTTCTGATATTTCTTGAACTCTACGCAACTGAGACCTAAGAAGCACGGATATTGATGTGGATATGGATATGGTCATGGACACAGAAACGACACAACACAGAGACTTAGGTATGTCATTTCTTCAAATTTTAGGACACAGACATGTAGAAAATACGAAAACGTTTTTGTACTGTAGATGTATCTTGTGAAGTAGATGTATCTTGTGAATGATTGAATTCATATAAAAGATCAAAAAACAAGATTTTTATAAGATTAACCACAGATAGTATTCATGCTATCAATATGTAACTCTTAAGGTAACTATATGATTGTTCATGAACTACACTTCAGTGGAATTTGACTTCGGGCCAAGTTTAAAATTTGTAGTTTGACCTCCTAATGTGTCCTTACTTTGTTCAAGAGTATCCCAACGTGCCTAAAGTGTCCACCATGTGTCTAAGTAGATCAAAAGTAATTAAAAGACTGGACACTTAAGCGTGTTTGACATGTGTCCGGAGATTGACACGGATACGTGAAGCCCGAAGCCCGTTGACGTGTCCGTGCTTCTTAGACTAAGAACATAGCTTTCATCATGATGGAACTTTAAAAAAAAATTCATACTTAGATATCCGTTCAGGTTCTCTTTGCCCAAATTATACCCGTCTTTGTGATCCGTGCCTAAAGCAGTTCTCTGTTTTGAGTATTCCTATCCCCGTTTACTCACCACTCTTGTGTCACGAACAGAGCTTCCTTTCAAACACTCCTGAACTCCTTTCAAATTTGAACTTACTCTTAGCCCTTAGGATAAGTGGATAACTGATTGGTTGCTTCCCAAATTGTGACTTTGTGCCCCATTTCCTTCAATACTGATGCTTCCTCTTAACCGCTGCAATTATCATTTCTGAAGCATAGTACCTGGATACTAACATTTTACTTCTGTTTCACTAACAAATCATCTTGACATTATCTCCAGGAAGAATGAAGGCAATGGTTTGTCTAGTGGATCTTTTTAGATGGACTGGGCATCGTTTCATTTTATTTCAATTTATGCTTATTATTTTGCAATTTACTCTATGACTGTTTTCATTCCTTCAATTTCTAGGTTAGAAGGTCATGGGAATTCAAAGATGTCTGAGGTGTGTTTCGTTGATTCACATATGATTTGCTACTTCTGTCCAGCAGGCGGTCGATAGTATTTACTTGTTACAGGAAATGCTGCAACCTGTGAAGAGCGTACAGGAAAAGAAACATAATGATATTTGGCAACTCTTCAGCGAAGCATGGCAGAGTAAGTCCTTAGTCACTATCTTTTCCCATTTCTCTCATTGGCAATTTGGATAAGACATCATATATCCATCATATGATGTATTCTGATGCCATGATTTCTTTCAGACATTATGTTCTTGAACAACGAACGCATGGTGACCATGGAGGAGCTGGACAAAATGAAGAGGGAAAACAAGATTCTGCTTGATAGGATAGAACAACTGGAGATGAAAAAGCAGAACAGCTGTGGAAAAGGTGGTTGGACCCTTAATTCATTATTTCTAGTGTGGTTGAACCCAATGAACTATGATTGATTGTATCCTGGGTGAAGCGCCTGATATCTTTCTTGTACAAAATGTTCCGTGTATCTGCTCTCATATTCTGCATGCCAACAATTACAAACTGGTAACTAAATTTACTTTGATTCTGGTTTCTGCTGGGACTCTAAGGGTCTTGACCATTGCTGACAAATTCCTCCGTATCTTAGCCTGGTTGCTTCCATTTACTCTCAAAGCAATGTTGTGAATTGAAGTTAAGAAGGAGATAACATTTGTTGATAGAGCAACCAAGTAGACTTAGGATGAGAACAATGAATCTCGTTTCACTTGAACTGTCAAACGAATGCTCATATTCTTAACGGATTGCTAGGAGACTCTCAGACCTCTTCCTTTCAAATGCGGGGTTCTTCCTTTCAAGTTTTTCTTGGGAATTGTGCATAACCCATGGCACTATCCAAAACATAAATGTTCTAGTTTTCAACTTCACATATGGATGAGTGCGTTACGTATATAACTGTATATGTTATAAATGTCGAAACAGAGTCTGTGACGGATGCCAAGCAGCATACTGAATACACAAGGTGTTTGATTTCGTTTACCATATGCAGATGTGGCCTGATGCTTGTGGCAATTGCCTATGCTCATATTTGCGGTGACATTCTTTGTACCTTAGTTTCATTTGTTTTGAATTAATGCTCCATAAAAAATGTAAAACTTACCTTCTTTTGATAACTAAGACTAAAACCATTAAAAAGAAAACGGAAAAAGCAAGGGGTTTCAACCTGTCTGCTTGTGGCATATTAAAGAAAATACCATTCTTTCACAATGACACAACTATCCAGATTATGTACGGAATTGGATATCTCAAGTTATTGATTTTCTGCCATCTACATAAAAGGAAGTGAGATTATCTACATTTTCTCAGATTTCTCAATTTATGGGCTAATCCTCCCAGTCCCAAGTAGTATAGTGAAGTGCGAGATATCTCAGAAGATTGGCTTCTTTCCCTTCCCATTGATTTTCCCCATAATAACAACCCTTTATAGTCTCAAAATACTACTTGTGGAAGGCACCAAACCAGTAAGTCAGTAACGGAATAGAACGTTCAAAATTTGTTTTTCCCCTCTACCTCCACAGTTCCACTCTCCCTCTAAGCCAAAACCCCAACATGTTCTTAATGACTCACACTAACCTCAAACCCAATACTAGTGCTCAGACTGGCATAGTGACCACAAACTAAATGAAAAGCTGTTGATTATGCCACCTATCTACACATTCACCTCAATAGGTTTAGCTACCCATTCTCTTGACTAGTCAATTGCCAAGACTTGCTAGCAAAATCGGCTAGAAACGCGGACCAAGCGTTGAGTCACCACACCATCAACTAGCTACGGTCAAGTATGCAAAGAAAGCGATCACTCAAGGAGTTTCGATGACCAAATAGAGGAAATGAAGTCTCAAATTGCATCCATTTATAACTTATAATACGGTGTTACCTTGAACTTTCAGCTCTTTCAAGCTTCCCATCCATCCTCATCATCTCAAATTTCAGCAACTTTGCTCCATATGAACTGTAAAAGATCTTGGACAACCATTTTTCTTTCAATCTTAAGCTGTTAGTTTATGGTCGAGCAATGCACGTGGTTAGGCTTCCACGTCCGTGTGTTCAAGTGCATTTACCAATTAGCTTGCAGTTGCATTCATGGCTTTCTAAGAGTTGGAGACATATGGGTGGCTTGAGACCCTGCACAAGCTTGCATAACAGTTAGCTAGGAGAACTTGATTCAACCTATGTGAGAACTTGTTGGTAGTGCATACCACCAATTATACAACGAGCTAATATCCTTCGCATTTTGTGGTCAATAATTCATTATGGACCTTGCTATGTACTTTGCTACGTATACTCTTCAAGACGAAAACTGTTTACTAATACTGACTATCTTCTCTTACCGGTTTCTCATCTACACCAGATAGAGTATTTATCAAGTCGGACTTGCTGCTTAGGATAGACTCAATGGTCCTTACAGGCATGATAAGCACTGGGGAAGCAGCTGGATTGAGAATGATGATCCTTGATTCGAAAGTTAGTGTAGCCGATGATTTCTCTGACATACATCATAAAAACGATGCTGAACTTCTGGCTGAACTCCGCCACTTTTCAGACAAATGCAAGAAGTAATATATTCTACTTGGTACTTTAACTGATTTTATCTATACAACTTTGAGTTCAGTGGTTAGAAATATGCTCTGGTCCCTGGTGTGCATATAGTCTTACAGGAAATTATATGTGTTTTAAAGTTCTACGATACCATGCTAGATGAAGAATTCCCTTAGATACTCTACACATGTTGCATGCTTTGGTGGAACTTTTAATTCAAGATCTTGAGATTAGAATATGAAACTGTAGCCATAGTCTGAAGTGACAGAACAGTAGCTTACAGATGGTATCTTTAAAAGAGTATGGATGGACTTCACATACTGTGGGTAGTGCACCTGTGCAAGTATTAAGTAATCAGTGGTGAATTTTGCAATATCCTTGACATTTTCTAGTTGTTCTCCCTTCCTCAGAAGACTTGTGTCAGTGTGTGTATACCTTCCATGTACAGGGTCTTGGCATTTTTTGAAAAGTTCATCCTTAGTTGTCTTTTGAGATCACAAGCTTTTGTACCAAGATGCTATTATCACCTTGCTGCTATCTTTCTTTCTTTTTTTCTGTCTCTCTTTCTTTTTTCTATGTCTCTCTTTCTTTCTCTCACCGTTTTAACATATTCTCTGTGTTCTTTTGTTCAGGAAATGTTTTCACATCGTCCACGTTTGCACTGAAATGGAACCAGTCATCCCTGTTGGATCTTTGGCATCATATGTGACAGGGGTATCCTGTGCGCTACAAAGGAAAGGTCATTTCGTGGAGGTTGTTCTACCAAAGTAACCAAGAGATCTTCTATTCCATTTTCATTGTTTCTCAAAATTCTCTGCAAATCATTTTGAATTTGTTTTCTTTTGTCTATTCAAAGACGTAATGTTTGAAGTCATCCATCTCATTTCCTGCTGTGACAAGGAAAGTTGTCCTTATTCCATTTAATGAAATAGCAAGCCATTGTGTGACCAAATTATAAACATTTAAGGCTCGGTCTGCCAGAAGTACCAAACTTCTTGTGTAGTCATTGGTTTTCTAAGTAACCACTTCAGTCTCTTTTGGACGATTATTTTCTTTGGGGTCTACATTTACACAAGAAGTTTCTTCAAATGGTTTTCCTCTATGAACATTGTTCTTCAAATGGTTTTAAAGTTCGTATATTAACAGTTGACCTCAAAAGAACTGAAGCATTCTTGTACCCCAATAGGTAGCTTTTGGTTGTTGATGTTACAACTAAGTTATGACTGCAGCTCTTAATTTATGTATCGTGCTTTGTTCTGGGCTTCATTAAACTAGGTAACAAAAAATAAGCAAACTTGTCGTGTGCACATTATTATGGGAGCCAAGCCCCTCACCAGTAGGTTGACTGTTGAGGTGTATTTATGCCTTGAATAGACTGTGAAATTCTGTTGGTTATGTTGCCCCTTTCGTTCTTATGTACTGGTTCATGAATTTTTGCAATGAATGAGGAATGTTGTTGAGTTTGTGCTGTTTCTTTAGCTTTACTTGATGCTGTTTTATTGGGACCTGAAATTCTTAATTGTACAACTTAGAATAGACTGTACCTTGTAAATAGGTATGCAGGCTTGATCCTCGATGAAGTTCAAGGGTTAAGAGAAATCGAGGCAGAGTTCTATTCATATTTCAATGGTCAATTGCACAACAACAAAATTTGGACATGGTGAGTATCATTTTTTATAACTTGTATCATGTGAAGTTATATTGCATCCTAAACCCAGATAAGCAATTTTTCTCTATTGGTCCAATTATAGTACATGCAATTAGCAAAGTCATTTAGAAAATGCATTATGCATCTTGTTTAACTATTCCCACCTCGATAATTCTTTTCCTTTTGTTCTTGCCATACAGTGTTGTTCATGGAATTGGAATCACTTTTATACAACCTATTTTTCATTCATCATTCTTCAGCCGTGAGAGGGTATACGGCTACGCAGACGACTTTGAACGGTATTGTTTTTTCCCATTGGAAAATTCCCTTCCTCCTCGGAAACTATCAGAAATGATATATATCGTACTTTTGTCTAATTCTTTGATTCATGTGGTTCTTTCTCTTGATCTCTTATTATTCCTCCGTCAATTGGTCTTGCAGTGGCTCAGTGTTTTACAATATCTCCTGGTGTTCGCAAGAATTATATGTCTTATAAAACCTCTTGTTTTGTTATTCCTAATTATGCTTATTGGCCCACCTACCATTTTTTAGGTTGTTTATTTTGTTATTAATCAGTTGTTGCACTCCAGATGAACAGCCTTTTTTTCATTACTTACTATGCTTATTGGCAACTGAACAATTTTAGCTTTATTAGTTTATATTGACTGGTTGTTGCAGTCTTTAGTAAGTTTTTTGCAAAGCTGAGACTGTGATCCTTTGTTTGGTTGTTCATGTGTTTTTGTTTGACCCTTTTTTATTTCGTTCTTGTTTCGGAACCATGTGAAACCCACCTTAACGGAATTGCCCCCATAACTTTTTACTTTGTAGAAGAGTCAGGTATTTGATAATGTTGGGAATTTATCATACTAATGTGTAAAAAATGCAAGAAATTTTCAATCATAGGTATATCACATTCAAGGTTTGGTAGAGATTCCATCAGAAGATTTAATAATTTAATCCCATGTTCTTTCTAGTTCAAGCACTATACCGTATTCCAAATTCAACGCAGTTCAGTTTATTTGATAGTAATTAGCTACTCAAGCTGTTCCTAGAGATTTTTTACTATGTTTTTCCTTAATTCAGGATTAATGTCTGAGACTTCGGTTCAAGTCAAAACCTCCATAATAGTTCGGCTGTTTTATAGATATGTGTTGTGCGTTTCTGGGTTTTATAGATATGTGTTTCTGGGTTGGGTATCAGGTGCGAGCATTTGTTTGTGTGGGATTCTTCTACTTCTCATGTCCCCGGACACCAAGTCACATATTGCATTGTGTGTACATGATTTATTTTGTGTAGAATAGTGTTTGCAAACTAACACACTAAATTTACGAATAGAACGAGTCTAATGTACTAGATCCTACATTTGTCTTCGATAACCAGCTCTACTACCTAAAATAATAGTTGGCTGGATGTCCAGGAAAGGCAAACAGTAGCACCCCCCGCCCCCCTTTATAGTGCATTAGGGTTTTCTCTGAAGTTCAATGAATCATATAATTTATATAATTTGCACCTATCTTGTTGTTTATCGTCTCATTCGAGTGTTGCCAAATTTTGGGCTGTCAAAGGACGAGGATTTGTTGTGGAAGGTTCAAGTCATGTAGTCTTCCTCAAGAGGCTCGCAAGGACCTACTAGTTATTGAAGATACCATTGGAGAGTGCCGATGGAAGACCCCAGATCAGATGGTTGTGGATATGGATCTTCTAGAAATGTCAGACACATATCCAGAACTTTAACCCCTGGTATCAAGAGTCCGACATGTTTACTTCACGGATTCCCTGTAGCATAAACCATAGGGAATGGCTTGTCTTCCTGTATAGCCACATTGACCTTTGACCAGAACAAAAAATGTGCTTGTATTCTCAGTTAGTTGTTGACACCCACTTTTAAACTGTCCTTTTTGTTTCTTTTACTATTCGTAATGGGTTGACTTGGTGTTGTCAGATTTTCTTATTTCTCCCGAGCTTCATTGGATTACATATTAAGATCAGGAAAGCAGCCTGATGTGATACACATACATAACTGGCAAACTGCTATTGTTGGGCCACTTTTCTGGGATGTTTTCTCAAAGCAGGTGCAACTTGCAACTACTGCTATTTTGATTTCAACGATATAATTACCTGCTGATGTCATGCTATATGCTCCTGTTTAACTACTAAAATTGGTAGAATGTGATCTTGGAACTTCAGTTTTGGTCAGTAATACCTGGGTGCCTTTTTCCAATCTTGAGTGAGACTGTAGGTACATTGACCACAGAGGGCACTCAAGTCCATGATGACAATGCTAAGTCACCCATGCAGTCTGCTGTAGCCAAAAATTGATGACGCCTATCCATTCCCCATTAGGGTATAAGAATGTGTTCAGGTGTTCTAACATTCTGGCCGATCGTTGTACAAATACAGGGGCCGCTCCTAATAGAAGAGTAGAGATATTACAAACCATTGGGAGATATCTCATATATTTTGTCAGTCTCTCTCTCTCTCCAGTTCCAGACTGGCCTATCCATTGCACAGTCGGTCTTTTTCAGTGACTTTGCACTGTATCAGGTCACTGGAGCTCCTCAGAGGGCTCCACACCCCATCAAATCACTAGGGATACAGATAAGTGACACAATCTTTTCGCCGAGAGCAAGAAAGGCGTAATGTGCATATATTACTTGTATATTCCTTCATTATCTTTCAGGTCAATGCTAGTTACTAGTGCTTATTTACAAATATTTACTAGATAGTTGCTAATTCTTTGACTGAGAAAAATTTTCTGAATGAAGGACCATCAGTCTTTAAGTGAATTCTTTTGTCAATCGCTAGTTCTCTCAGGGAGGGTTTTGGCGCTCAATTCCTACTTCTAGCATCTTCACCATACTGGAGGTTCTCTTGAGAACATGTAGATCTTCTGTCAGTATTACTCATTATATAAAGCATAGTAGGGCTCTATCTTAGATGGATCAATTGGCACTTTACATAGCATGTTGATGCTACCATCCCTTGTTATTTTCTCTCTCAAGTAATTTAAAGATTTATTACGGAGTAAAGAAATGCTACTTGTTCAGGGACTTGGAGGTACTAGGATATTGCTGACGTGTCATGGTCTTGAGTCTCAGGCAAGTTCCTTGGGTTTACGTCTTGACTTTTGCAAATCTTTGATTGGTCCTTACATTCGCTACATATATAAACAATAATCTTTTCTACGTTATGTTACTTTAGTGTCTTGTGCAACCTGATAAGCTAGCACTGTGTGGGCTTGAACCTTCTAGACTACACCGTCCTGATCGTTTCCAAGATAACTCCAAGACACATTTGGTCAACATTTTAAAGGTAGGTGTTTCTTGAACTGATTCTGTTCCACTTTAAATCCCAGTCAAAATCTTTCATATGTGATCTTGCTTGTCTTGACACTAAAATGTATCTTGTTAACATTTCACAGGTAACGTTGCATTTAGATCACATGTCGCCTGTCTCAAATTTTGTTCATTTAGTCCATAATTTCCTGTTCAACTTAATATTTATCATGTGGATGCACTTCTTTAAAGTATGATTGCAGAGAAATTGAGATATAAATGTTAGGTCTATGATTCGAGGATTTGAATGCTGGACACTTTTGCCAACTCATTGGTATAACCACAAATCTGCTCATAACCAGTTGTCTTTCTACATCTTTTCTTCATCTCTGCATCCATGAATCTTGTTCAATATGTTCCCATGGGAACATTCTCATAAAGCTATACGTCCGTAGTTTTCTCCTGCAACTGATACGTCTGTAAGTTCAGCTTCATTGTTGTAACTAGCATCATCTTTTTTTGGTTCCTCGTACACATTTGCAGGGAGGAATTGTTTACTCAAATAAAGTTATACTACTGTCATCCATCCATTCAAAAGGTCTGATTATTCGGAGTTTGAGTCATGGGTTGGAACCCACCTTAGCCATTCACAAGTAAGTAGTGCTTTCATGTCATTTCCTAATTTAAGTGCTTAGATGTTCTATGGAAGGTTTCTCCTTTCGTCTCACCTCCTGGTTGTAAACTGGATTGGAATGGGGTTTTCTCGAATTAATAAGCAGCATTTGGACAAATCTTTGTTTAATAGTCTTTGTATGAGCTCTTGGACATGAAACCTTTAAATCCTCACATTTTGAAAAGTTCTAATTTGGCTATAGGGATAAGTTGCTGGTTGCTCCTTGTGGTTTTGATAACTCCATCTGGAATCCTTCCACGGACCACTACCTTCCACAAAGATACAGCGCAGACGACATGAAGGGGAAAGCAGTTTGCAAAGTTGCATTGCAGAAGCACATGGGGTTATCTGAGAATGCTTCTCTTGTTCTTGTAAGTGGTGCATAGATGGTGTTTATTTTCCTTATTTGTCCAATTCCTTATCCTCTTTTGTTCCGCGCTTCCTATGTTACATAACATAATGTCTAACTGGCAAATGGAATTCTGTTTGGTCAGATGATGGTTCAATAGCAAATAGTTTTATCTCGTAAGAAAATACTGGCAGACTTGGGTCCAAAAGCATGGATTACAACACGTGAGATGTTATTACTTGCAAGGTTGCACCAACAAGGTGTTGTGTGTCTTGGATATCAAATTCTTTTGTGAGATCAGTTGCTCAAACATTGACAGACAAGCTTTTCAACTAATCTATAAGACAGCCATCATGTGCTAGATCCTGCATTGGTGCTAGCTCTTTTCGACTTGTTTACAGATGGATCATTTAATCCTTTGAA
>JAOTQK010000002.1:7918803-7934212 GCA_025642025.1 Rhododendron ferrugineum
CCCCCCCCCCCCCCCCCCCCCCCCCTCCGTATGAGGGTGTTACTCGGTAGAATAACTTACTTTTATGTTTTAAAAAACGAGCTAAACCTCCGAGATCCATATTTTCTTGTTTGATTGTAGAAGAAAAATCCATCACAGCGGAGTATGAAGATACTGGACGCGATGACACGGGACTTCTCGTGGGATGCAGAGTGCTGTGACATACACATTTCTTCTTACACTTCCATATCGAACTTATGAAAGCGGTTCGAGTTTACATGTACAAATGTGGTCCGAGTTGGGGATGGCTATGTAAATTGGAACAAGTAGAAATGTTCACCAGTGTAATCTGGAGTTTGTTAGGAAGGAAGTTAGAAACTCTGTTTTGTTCTTCTATAAAGTGGAAGGGTCTGAGTGCGACTGTAGAAGAGTAGTTAGTTGCAGATTCTCTATTTCTCTCTCTCTCTCTCTCCCTGTAACTCGATTTGGAAGGCTCTGTTTGGATAAAATGTTTTACCTGTTTTCCGTTGTTTGGCTAGAAAAAGAAGGGGGAAAAACTTTTTAAGGTAAAACATTTTACACTAATGGGGTTGCAAATGTTTTCCTCTAATTTTGGCCGTAAATCATTTTTCCATTTCACTGTCGATGGTTCGACATTTTTCAAAATTGCGTTTTCCATTCTTTTCTTCTCCCAAATCATGTTAGATCCAAAATGAGAGGAGGAAAGAAAGAGAGAGAGCGCTTACTTATGCCTTGTTTGGCGCAAGATTTGGAAATTTTTTTCCAACTCAAAAAACACTCATTACCTTTATTTTCAATCATTACTCTTCACTCATTACTTCTATCTCCAATCATTATTCTCATTTCTCTCTTTATCTCTCTCCACTCATTATTTATACTTTCAATCACTACTCTCATAAAAAAGTTCTCAAAAACTCATCCAAACACAACATTAATTAAAATATTTCAGAACATACAATTTGCCCTTGTTTTGAAAAATATTTTTTATGTGCCAACCAAATACCAAAAAATAAAAATTTAAAATTCGTTTTCTTAAAAAACATTTTATATAAAAACATTTTACATCGAAATAAACGGAGCCTAACCCGTTCGGCTAAATAAGCCAAGTGGCTTATTTTTTTGTCTTTATTCAAATTTTTTTCGTATTTGTTAGTTTTTCGTCAATTTTTGGGGATTATTGCATCTCCATGACGAGAGAAATCTAAAAAGTAAAAAATTATGATTGAAATCCAATTTTTTTAGTAAAGACGAAAAAATTGGCTTATTGGCTTATTTTTGTCTTTATTCAAAAAAATTAGGTTTCGATCGAAATTTTTTACTTTTTAGATTCCTCTCGTCATGACGATGCAATAATCCCCAAAAAATTGAAGAAAAACTAACAAATACAAAAAAAATAAGCCACTTGTTTAGGTTGTGTTTGCCAAAACACCCCTAAATATAACGTGAAGAATTGATTGTTCACCTAACAGATGGGGCCAACTATTATGATTGTTCTGGTGGTCTCTGATCCATTGTCGACATTGAAAGTGACTCTATACTGACCAGTAGGGTGCTAATAATCAAGCCAAACAAGTTGAACACAATATTGATCAAGTTTGGCTTAACTCCTTATTACATAGCTTGTGTTTGAGAATTTTTGAAAACTAATTGTTCAAACTTGACTCACGTTTGAAATTTTATGTTGTGATAAACTTGACTTGGCTCGTGAAACGAGCAAGTCAATCTCGAACTTTTAAATCTAAGATTAAATTTATAAATATGCAATAAAAAATGATTGAGTTTAGTTTATATATTTTATTTGAACGAGCCAAAAGTTAAGCTAAACTTGACCGAGCTCAAATCGTTTGATTCGCTTAGCTGCCCTATTGACCTGTTTACAAATGGCAGAATCTACCAAACCTGCCCAAAATGGAAAAAGGTTTTCGGTTTCTTTTTCCCACACAATTGTTTTTGTTTAAACCAATCGATGGAAGGAGAGCAAGGCAGAGAGAGGAAACCATGGTCAAGGTGGAGTCAAAGACTTTCTACGAGAGTGTTGGGATTTGACAAAAGTATTCACCTGTCAATAAAAATAGTATTCAAGTTTCTATGCACATTTTTTTAAAAGTCAATGCTGTGTGTTTGGAATACTTTTTAAATTTTTTTTTGAAAAAGTAGTAGTGGTAATAAGTGGAGAAAGATAGAAAGAGAAATAATTGGAAGTATGGAGAATCTTTTGGAAAATACATTTCAAAAAGTCGAGATATAAGAATCCAATTCTCTTCAAACTAGGATTATATAGTTCGAATCTTTTACCTTATATTATTACCGGTAAAAGATTCAAAAAAAATTTAGACCATTGAAAACGCCAACCGACAGTTGCGATCACTTAGACTACACCCAGACAATTCAAGTCTGGACTGCAGACAAACAAGATTCTATAGTTCCTATAGGAGTATTATTTTATTTAAATCCGGCCCACTTTGATTATTATTAGAGACTTAAAAGTTTTACTAACCATGGTACTTATTCTATTATGTAAAATTACTGATAAAAAGAGAGATAATATGAGGACAACAAAAGATCCAACTGTTAATGCAAGTCTCAAGCAAGGCTGTGAATGAGCCAAGTGAGTTGGCTCGAGCTCATTTTTGAATTAATATGAACGAGTCAAGTTAAAACTAAAACTCAAGCTCTCTAAAGAAATTCAATAAAATAGCGTTAAAGTGCTATATATATATATATATTACAGAAATATTGTAGAATTTTAGCCACGAATTCAACTAACTCTAGCTCGGCTCTTGTACGAAGCAAGTCTAAAATTTTGACTTGAGCTTGTTTATTAACTCTAACCGTAATTTGTTGCGGATCTATTTGAAAAGAATCAATATTGAGTCTTATATATAGATAACTCCTCCAAAAAAAAATTATACTGTACTTTCACTTTTATGTTTGGAAATATGTATAATTTTCATATTATAAATAGAATTCTTACAAAATTGATATCATTAAAAAAATGTAGTCAATATAAACAGGGAGTGTGAAAATCAATTCCTAAATATTAAGGAAATTTATTTTTCTACTCCCCTCTTGTCCAAGCACACTCTATTTTTTTATCTTCATAGTATAAAATTACAAAACTACTCCCTCCGTTCCTAAATGATAGTTCACTGCGAAAAGACGTGTAATTTTCGGATAAAAAAATGAGGCTCTTCTGTGAATCGTTTATTTAATTTTTTGACACCAGATTAAAGACCTAATTGCAATTTTTAATTCGGTGTCAAGAAATTTAAAAAACGATGCATAGAAGTGCTTTATTTTTATTTTTAAAAATTACACGTCTTTTCATGATGAATAATCAATTTGAAACACAGCCATTCATACATTTTGTCTTCACACTTAAAAAAGGGTATCATGGAGTCTAAAAAACACACCCAAAAGTTACGAACCGACACCAAAAGGCAAAAGGCCCCTCACACAAAAGTCCAAATATGCCCTTTGGAATGAGAAATTTTTCAGTGCTGGGTGGGTACCACGTCACCTGACTGACGTGGTACCGAGCAGGTATATCTGAGCCGTCCAAAAGTGTATTAAACAGCCCAAATTGAAATACTCTCTTTCTCCTCTCACTCTCACTCTCACACTCTCTCTCCTCTTTCTCTCTCCAAATCCGAATCTTCCGAGACCGAAATGAACGGTCCGAATGCACTGAGCAGACATCGCGTGGTACCCGCTCGGCACTGAAAAAATTTCTCCTTCGGAATGGTGATCCCCATTCCCCACTCTTCAAACAGAAAGTCTACTCACACATACAATCTGTACACAGATTGTGCACAGATTTTGTTGTGGGGCCCACCACGGGTCCCACACAAATCATCCGGGCCGTTCATTAAGTGTAAAACATTTTTTCAAAGGTCTCCGTAAAAAATAAGCTCAATCCGATACCTATAAGTGCTCAATCCAACCATATAACTTTTCACTATCCGGAAATCTAAATGAAAAGTTAGATGGTTGGATGAAGCACCTATAGTTATCGGATTGAGCTTATTTTTTACGGGGACATTTGAAAAAATATTTTACATTTAATGAACGGCTCGGATGATTTATGTGAGACCCGTGGTGGGCCCCACAACAAAATCTGTGCACAATCTGTGCACAGATTGCTGTGTGTGGGTAGCAGGGCTCCTCTTCAAATTAGTAAAATCAATCAACGGCCCAACTCTTTCCGTCGTCTTCCGCTTCAAATCAAAATCTTCCTAATTTAAAATCAAACCAAGAAACGTACTCTACTGTATTAAAAGCATTCCATAACCCCCTTCTACCACTCAATTCTCTCTCTCTCTCTCTCTCTCTCACACACACACACACACACACACACACACACAGAGACAGACATTCGGCAATTAATGCTTTGTAAGGCTAATCAGCTGAAAATAAAAATGTCGTTGTAGTGGAGTGAGTATTATTTTTCTGAGAGATTTGACGGGAATGTGTAGATTTTACGACGCAGTTTAGATGAAACGGAGATTGATTCGGCCTTCAAATGCCACTGCCGTCCATTTCTTCCCGGTTTTCGTAGATGTGAGATTTCATCGCGCATCGTTGTAGTCTTGGGGCCTAGGGTTTTCCAATTCGTTAGTCCTTGTAATTTCCGAGTTTGAGTAAGAAGAAATGCAAGCTTCAGCTGTTGCGCTTCAGCATTGTGAACTTTCGTGGATTTGATAGCAGAGTCTGCGCAATATATGGATCGGAATGCGACTCAAGAAACGATTAGGATCCAACTCACCCAAGTCTTTGCTCGAAATTGTTCTGAAATCTGAATGCGATTTGAAAAAAAAAGCTGAAGATTAGAAGCTTTGAGAGAGTTCATTTGTTGCAGTGATTCGTTGTAAGCGAATGCGTGAGATCAAACATGCCAAGCATCAGAGCTCCGGTGACCAAGAAAGTCACTACTCTGACGGTTAGTTCTCAGTCACTTTCAGTATTGTGCAATTTCAATTGTTTTAATGACATTATTATGTATTGTAGTCTTTGATTAGTGTAATTTTAACGATTTCTGCGCCACAGGTTGCCCTAAAATGTAGGCCGTTAACAGGGAGGGAAGGCGGTCGTGATATAGTTCGAGTAACCAATGATAAGGTGTCCACATTTTTTCAAAAATTTCGCTTTTTTTTTTTGTTTTTGTTTTGTGTACGGGGAAGTAAAAGTTTGTATTTGCGTGACAATGCTGTATGTAGGAGGTACTTGTTTTGGATCCTGACCTGTCCAAGGACTACCTTGATCGCATACAAAGTCGGACAAAGGAGCGAAAATACCATTTCGATTATGCATTTGGCCCTGAGTGTACGAATTCGGTATGTAGTGTGCATGTGTGTCGCTACTTTGTCATCATGAAGCTTATCCTTTTCTATGTTGTGGTCCTGTTCAACCAATAATGCTCCATTGCTATTGTAACATAGTAGGAGAAAACTGTGAAATGATCCACAATTAGGTTCTTTTGCTAATCTTTGGGGGAGAAAATGGAGAAAACTCTTCCATTTTCCTGTATGATATAAGTATTGGCGAACCAGAGTTTCTGCTTATATACCACATGTCTTTGCGTTGATTTTTTTTCCCGTGTTTCTGGAACGCAAGTAGACATCAAAGTTTTTTTTCTTCTAAGGAGGATTATGTTGGAGCTATACAAGGAGCTAACTTACAGCTCAAATACAAAACCAGCTTCAGAACATTGTTTTGAATTATCAGGGAAAAAGAAAAAGGATTTCTTGACTGATCCCGGGAGGACCCATCCCACCGTCCTGTAGGGAGCGCCATTTAAAGCTGGGACAAAGTCCCATATGGACTGTTTGATACTATAAATCAACAAAACAAAAGAATGAAAGTCCTAGTATTAGTGGAAGAACTGTGGCCTGCTCGGTTCATTCTTTGGAGGTTTGAGATTCCATGGGTTAACTACCTCTATTCATTAGCTAGTTACCTCCTCATACGAACATAAAATATTCAATATCTTTTGGAAGCTTCATATAAAGCGTTTGCATCAAAACTTTAGTTTGTATATTATCTATGAGACATTGGGGTTCTTAAAATGTTAACTCGATAGTGTTAGAATCAGCACGAATTTAGTTTTCATACATTCAATTTTGGTGCGTTCCAGTCACTTTAGATTTATGATTCTCAAAACATGGGAAATTTGTATTGGTTTTCCTGTGTATGTTGCTATGGAACATATAAGTTACAAATTTGGCATCGTCCTTATTAGAAATACACTAGTGATTATAAGTCACCCACTTTGAAAGATATTTTTTTCATGATTCGCAAGTCTAACACCATCGTATTTATCCAGGATGTGTACAAGAGAAGTATATCTTCTGTAATTGCTGGGGTTGTTCAAGGTCTCAATGCAACTGTATTTGCATATGGTTCAACTGGAAGGTATGGGAGAAATGGTGTGTGTTATTCTTGACTACTTGCAAGTTGAAACTTAAGTACTTAACATTCCAAAACTGCTGGTCAGGCAACAATGACCGAATTCTCTTCCGTCCCCGAGTCCAAATAAATAAAATTCTACTTGGTTTCCAAGTTAGTAGAGACTCCCATGTTTAGGTTACTTTTTTTTTTCCCCCTTTCATTAGAGAACAAACACTAACAATGTGTTAGCTCCTATAATCTTAGGTGTTGCATGGGTTGTGGGGATTTGTTATGTAACTTAATTGCATTGTGAATTACATTTTTTTTGTTTTTTTAGTTATGCCCTGTAACTATTCCCAGTGTGCAGAATTAACTTAGCACTTGTTCAAAAGACATGGTAAAGGCTTTGCGCATATTCGGGATAACTTGAAAGAAGCGGTTTCTTGGAAAAGACCACATTTTGTAGACTTGTCTATTTGGTCATCATGTTGCAGTCCCTAGTATGCTGGAATAAGGCCATTAGGCACTATGAACGAGATTGTTGTGTTTTTTTTCCAGTCTATTCATGGAATAGGCAATATGGAAATCAGTACAATTGGTCAAAATTTATATCCTTAAATCATAAGCTCTTATGGATCAGCTAACTTTTCATGAGAACAATGTGTTACCTTTTTTTTGTGGTTTGCACATCCCTTTTGTTGAAACCTTCTCTGGAATAATCTGACATTTTCTACATTTCCAGTGGTAAAACATACACAATGGTTGGAACTCAAGATGATCCTGGACTTATGGTTCTCAGTTTGCATACAATTTTTGATCTTATCAAGAAGGACAATAGCTCCGATGGCTTTGAAGTTTCATGCTCCTACCTTGAAGTCTACAATGAAGTAGATTCTGCATACCCATTATGGTGTTTTTTTTTACGTTCAGTATTTGAGTCCCCATGTTTTTGGTAATTGTTTTAACATCGGTTTTCTTTATTGGTTCAGGTTATCTATGATTTGCTTGAAAAGTCCTCAGGGCATTTGGAACTTAGGGAGGATCCAGTGCAAGGAATAATTGTTGCAGGCCTTAGGTGCATTAAGGTTCACGCTCCTCTTCATTTCAGTCAGAATCTAAAATGAGTACTGTGTTTGATGATGGCTTTGATTATTATAACCATACTTATCACACTCTTTGTCTAGGATTGTTGTAGAAGCTCTTACGGGCTCTAGTAAAAAGTTAGCTACCCAATCTTTTGGCCCATATGACTAGGTCCAAGAGATAAATCATATCCATCAAACTTACAGTTTTTTTATCTGATTCGTAACTATCACTAGTTTAAAAGAAGTAAAATCCTTTGGAATTAAAAATTTACATTGATTTAGTTTTTATCAATTGCATGTTTCATGAGTAAAGTTAACTTGAAGTTATTGATTCTGATGTAAAGCATTTCACTTAGTATGAGTACTAAGTTTTCTCCAGGGAGAAAACAACTTTTCGTATGCTAAGTTGTATTGTTTGGGGACATCTTCATTGTATGAACTAAATTGCCATACTCTGTTGAAGGCAACACGAAGTTTTAATTGACAATCAGTTGCATTTGTTTTCCTTGCTCGCCTCTTCATTTATTGGACTTTTTTCTGTGACATTTTTTATCCACAGTTCCTTTACATCTAGGAGAATAAAATATGAAGAACCATCAAAAATCAGTTTCTGAATATGATGCAATTTTGGTTGCTCGTTCTCTATTATTTCTTCTTGGTACTTTTTTGCACCTGAAAATGACGTGTGTGTTTGATTTATTAATGACTTGCTGGTGAGTAATGAGTTTTTCTTTGAATTTTGACCTAACTTTGTTCCATTTGTCTTCGAAACAGAAGCCATTTATCAGCATTTTTTTGTGTGGTAATTCTAGCTTCTTTTGTTTTTTTTTTTTGTGTGTGTGGTAAGTCTTGGTCATTTGTTTCCAACTGGCATCCACTCTGGATTAATTAAATTTAGCCTGCTATCAGTAGATATCTCAAGTCTGTCATTTTAATGCTTATGTTTAGGTTCAATCAGCTGATAAGATTCTTGAACTTTTAAGTTTGGGGAACAGCAGACGAAAAACAGAAAGCACAGAGGCTAACGAAACATCCTCACGGTGAGTGATTTGTTACTGCATTTCTGCACTTGCAATGATATTGTATGGCTGCACATTTTGGCATACATACATGTGTATGTGCCTGTGGGTGGGTAGGTGCGAGCATGGTGCATTAGTGCATATATTTTTTAGTGCAATTTTGTTCACCCTCTTTTTTTTTAGTGCAATTTTGTTCACCCTCTTTAAAAGAGGGTGAAAATTACCCTCCTTCATATTGGTTGAAATGGCGTGGATCCCACCACAAAGTGATGTCATGCTTACACTTTTTGGTAAGCATGACATCACGTTGTGGTGGGATCCACACAATTTCAACCAATAGGAAGGAGGGTAATGTTCACCCTCTTAAGTGGAGGGTGAACAAAACTCAACTCTATATTTTTATATATAAGTAGGGCAATTTCTGTCGGAGATTTCAATAACATAATCATCCTAATATGGCTACTGTTAGGCAATGATTTTGTTCTCCAAATGACAAATTTTTCATGGGTTTTATGAAATTTACTGCTTCTGTTTGTGGAGATCTCAGTAACTCACACTCTGAAAGGTTACACGTACATACTGACCTTTAATACTCATCGAATGACTTTGTAACGCTCCTGTGAAAGAACACCGGTGCTAAGTTGTTAATCACATATGTTATTCCTATATGCATATTTCATAACGCTCCACCCCCCGGGCCGTAGATTACTGCTCGTGAGGTATGAGAAACGATTAGATTGTAAGTTCAATACCAAACTTTGATCTCTCTCTCTCTCTCTCTCTGGTTTTGTAGTTTCAGTTTATAATTTACACTGGATCTAAAGTAGTGAATGATGGAAATTATTCGCCTGGGTAATCTTGTTAAGTACCATGTCAGTTGCAAACTTGCAATTGAGTGGAAGGCCACTGTTACCAGTACTGCTATCCGGTAACTGTTTTATGTCATAGACTCATAGTGTTTCAAACCTGATTGTTGGCCTTGTTTACGGAAGTGGTTGCCCTATGAGTCCAAACAGTATTTGAATACTTCACTATACTATCTTATACCCTGTGTACATAACTGTCCTGTAAGAATGTCATCAGTGAAATAAATGAGCCTGTAAAAGCAATTCCTATAATCTTTAGTCATCATTTTTGGATACTCCAGCAGAATAACTAATTAAATTGTCCTGATCTTATATGACGTTTGTAAACAGCTCACACGCAGTTTTGGAGATTACTGTGACCAGAAAACAGAGAAACAAGTACCGTGGTCAGGTCATCAAAGGAAAGCTTGCTCTTGTGGATCTTGCTGGCAGGTATTCCCACAAGCAAAATTGCTTCTTTTGCCCTTGTGTCTCTTACGGGCTAATTGCTGCTTTAAGTAAAGTGAGAAAACATTATCTTATACAAGTTATGGTGCAGTGAACGAGCTTCTGAAACGAATAATGGAGGCCAAAAGCTAAGGGATGGCGCCAATATCAACCGTTCACTTCTTGCTTTAGCAAACTGCATAAATGCTCTTGGAAAACAACAGAAGAAGGGTCTAGCTTATGTCCCTTACCGCAATAGGTACCTAAATGATGCTTCCTGTAGCACGATGCCCTCCTCGGCAATGCGGCTAATTTCTCTAATTTTTGCAGCAAACTGACACGGATTCTTAAAGATGGGCTGAGTGGTAATTCTCAAACAGTGATGGTTGCTACTATATCACCGGCGGATAACCAGTATAATCATACTGTTAATACCTTGAAATACGCTGACCGAGCTAAGGAAATCAAGACACACATCCAGGTGAGATCATGATGATATATACACAAGATGATGGGACTATGTTACTCTGGTTGCTTATACTTATTTCCGTACGTAGTGTTACTATTTTTTCGATATTCTCCAGCTAGGTGTTGGGAAATGTCAATTTATTTCGTGTGGCAACAAAATAGTTCCCATAATAGTTTAACATAAATAATTGTCTAGCAGCATTTGCAGAATGGTAATCATTTGCCACTGTAATGATTACATGAGAAAGCTCTTCTCTAGGTGCTGCATGACTTGGACATTTTGTTGTACCCTTATATGCCAGATAGCAGCACATATGCTGTTATCTTTATGTTATATGTTCTCTGTGTGTGTCCTTATCCATGTTAGTTTTCACTGGAGTACAAATATGTTAGTACATTGCTAATTTATGTGTCAGTACGTCAATGTGCTATGCTCATGTTTCACTGCAGTCTTTGTGTTAGCCACTGCAGACGCCCAGCAAAATTGAATGCTGTATTTGCATGGTTTTACTGGCTATATTCATCTTTGATTTGTTTGTTTATGGTACCATTTTTCTAATTCAATCTCTTATCATTTGCAGAAAAACATTGGGACCATTGATACCCATGTATCTGACTACCAACGCATGATTGATAGTCTTCAGGTGAACCCTAATATATATATATATATATTGTTTGTGTTTTTGGTGATATAAAATCTTTCTTACCAAAAAAAAAAAAAAACTCTTTTATGGTGCTAGTTGTAACATATATGTTTGTGCAGATTGAGGTCTGCCGGTTAAAAAAGGAGTTGGCCGGAAAGGAATCTCAACTATGCGCCAAGCCAAATGAAAAGCCAGTAGATGATGAAATGTCTTGGTTGAATTTAGTGAGCCAAGAAACCAGTGAAAACGTCCAGGAACGAATAAACTTACAGAAGGCTGTATTTGAGCTTGAGGAAACTAACCTTCACAACCGCACTGAACTCCAACACCTTGATGATGCTATAGCAAAGCAACAGGTTAGGGGCTGTTGCTTTAACATGGTGCTCAATGAATTACGTCTTAGTTTTGGTACGTGCTATGTTGCAACTCTTGTTGCTCGGTGCTCAAATCTACTTATCTAAACTGGAGTACTTTTGCTAACATTACATAGCGTGGGTGTGGTAAGCTGCTGCAGAATTTTGAAATCAGATTCAGATCAGTCCAGTAGCTACACACACACCGACCCTATATTTTTATCGAAGTCCATGTACAATAAGCTTCAAGGTCTTTTTTTTTGGCATAATATCTCACTTTTAGTGTAGAATGATGTTATTACTTTCCTGCTCAGTTTTTTTATTCTAACACTGAAACTGTTTCTTCTTAGCACTCACCTCTTTCTTCAGGGTTCATTATTTATTTGTGTCTCATTTTCGAAAACAAGAAGTTCACTATTTCTCAAAAGAAATGCTTGGGTTACTGAAAACGACTTTGCGGAACCCTCCCTTGCTCCTCCTCCCTCCTCTTCTCTCCTTCTTCCTTCTCGTGCTGCTAACTTATATGGCTTCTATTGCAAACAATGGGTCAAGTTCTAGGACTTAGGATTTTGCTCCCTCCTGAGGTCTCATGTTCGAAATCTCTCAGATGCTATCAACCCCTTTCGGGCCACCGGAGGTTTGCCTGGTCGTAACTTCAAGGCCCTGGCCTGGCATTAATCGAGGTGCGCGCAAGCGGCCGGAACACCTGGTTATCAAAAGAAAAAAAAACTAATGGGTCAAGTTCCAATATAGCAGATGAAAAGCTTATTATATTCCCTCTTCCTCCCATTTTCTCCCCATATCAAGCTTTGGCTGTTTGCCCATGGGCTAAAAAACGAGCAACGATACTAGTAATTACCATGTAGTTGAGTTATCTCTCGGTAACCTTTTGACATGACCTTTTCTAAAACTGATGTACGTTTACCCATGTCTAACACTTGACACTTGGGTAAGGGTACGAGGTATGTGTTTGATATGGCTAAGTATGCATGCACTATGATGAGAGTAGTCAACTTTGTCTTATTATTACGCCTAAGAGTTTAACTGTGTAATGATATGCTATATTCCTGTTTGTAAACATCATTTTATCCTTAAATAGTAAAAGCGTTTTATGAAAATGAAATCTAGCCTCTGTTGTCTTTGGGCATAAGAATTAGACATAAACCATGCACCAGGTGTAATATACTTTTTCGTCCATCACAGGCTATTGAGAAAGATGGAGCAGTGCAGGCTTTAAGAGCAAGGCAACAAGTCATCCTCGATAACATTCGTGACAATGACGAGGCTGGTGTCAATTACCAAAAGGTGATGCTCCACTTCCTAGGCTCGTATGAACTATCGCTTTTCAAACTTAACCGTCTTAATAATCTGATTTGTTATAGGAAATTGAAGCCAATGAAAAGCGTCGCTGTGAACTACAAGATATGATAGAGGAAGCAATTAGTAACAATGGCAACAAAACCTACTTGCGCATTCTCAGCCAATATAGACTCCTGGTAATATATACTAAGCACAACTCTATAGAATGATGCTTAAGCACGAAATTTATCAACTTGATGTGGACAAACTAATTTTGGCATCTGATCTTTTCACTTTAGCTTTTTCATGTAGACACCCTACGTAGATCTTTGAAACTCTGTTACCCCTTTTGGCCTTTCTTAATTTTGGCTTGACGTTTACTTTCACACAAAAATTAGTCATCCAAAGACTTTGTGTAGCTATTGCTTCTTATAATGCTCTTTTCACTCGGAAAACTTGCATCTGAGAGTAATCATACCTATATGTATAGGGCATGGCCAATACTGAGCTTCAGTTTGAAATTGCAATGAGAGATCAAGTCATTTGTAACCAACGGGAAGTGCATAGGAACCTCTGGAATTTGCTCCTGGCTTTAGGACTTGATGAGAAGCAGATATTGGACCTTGCTGCAAAACAAGGCATAACAATTGAAGACTGGAAAATGACACCCCAGTTGGAGTTGTCAAACAGGCGGCGATCACTAAATCTGGGTCTTGGAAGACTCACACCGGTACAATACTGTCCTTGCATTGGGAAGACATTTGGTGTATCTTGTCTCTTCCAACAAAAGCAAGACTTCTGTTCTAGTTCATTCTCCGACGGACATTGGGAATCGGCTCGCACGATTTGCAGGGAGGAGCATCATAGTTCATATTACTTGATGTGTCATGATCACTCCCCATCAGCGTACTTGAGGCGGAGTAGTAGTGGTGGGCAATGGCCCGGTGGTGGGGCAAGACCGTGTTTCAGCACTCCTGATAGAACTCCTCATGGTTTTCGTAATTCATATCCCCAGATGGGAAGTCGGTCTTCTCCGTATGGTGAAGGCTGCAGACCAGCTCCATCCTTCAGTGCCGACTTGCAGAATAAGGTATGTCTTTAAAAACTCATCAACGGACGAGTCCGCCGAAAATAATGACTCTACCCTTCTCCAACAGGGATCAGGTGAATGATCAACGCAAAAATTTAGCTTAACTGGATATCCACACGTGCTAGGTCGACTCATATTGGTCTTCAGTCCATTCCTCTCTAGAGAAAGATGACCAGTTCACATGGATACAGATGTCGTATTAACCTGATCTTTTGCATTGATGAGTTACACATGAATTCCTACAAAAAGTATTGGCTCGGATCATCTAAGTAGGACTGTGGTGGGTCTTGTTTTGCATCACATGAACATCCCTCACACTAAGTGATCTTGATTCTTTAACAGTTGGAAGTTTTTAGAGGAGTTGCAGTCAACAAATTAGCATGGCATCATAGCCGACGATAGATCTTGTGACCTTACGGCCAACTTGATTAGTTTGACTGCTTGGACGTTTTGCATATGGAGAAAAGTTTTGCCACATTTGAGAGGGTGTGCTAACAGTATAGTAAAATTGCCCATTTCTCTAACAACCTAAAGTTTTACGCTAATAGCTTTTTTGTCTTTCTAGTCATTGCTGACTTATTTCAGATTGTTTTTATATGTTGCTATGGTTTCCCTATATTGACCTTTTCTTGCAGGATGCATGGAATAATGTTAACTTGCGACATTGTGTTGGAACCCGTGGCAGTGAAGACCCGTTCACAGGAGTACTGCCGAATCGTGGTGGATCAGCTCGAAATCTATTTGGATACAGTCCGGAGCAAAGTTATGGCACACCAAGCTCTAACCATGTTTTCCCAAACACGAGATCCTCGAATCACCCGGATATACCTCAAGTGCTCCCTCCCTATGCTACTTCAGGGATGTCTTTCAATCACCGTGCTCATAACTCTCAACCCTCCGGCTTTGTATAGACCTGCTGGTATTTCTCATTCTCCTCCTTCCCTTCTGTTTTTTGCTTCCAGGTGTACATACAGGAGATAGTGCTGAGTACCATTGTCAGTAGTGGCGGTCATAGGGGTCGGGAAATTCTTCTGTTCTATTCATTCTTTTTGTCCATTCTCCGTTTCTGGAGAGCAATAAGGAGCTGTCCAGTCTGGAAGTAGCTGTTAATTGATTGATAAGCTAGCTAGAGGACTGTAGTGATGCTGTCTGTACATATTTGTTGTTAGTCTTGGTAGTCATTCTTTGTGTTGATGAGAGCTAGGTATTGGTAACTGTCATTTCCGAATAGAAATGCTTGAGCTTCTGATGTATTCATTA
Organism: Rhododendron ferrugineum; assembly: GCA_025642025.1. Taxonomy (NCBI): domain Eukaryota; kingdom Viridiplantae; phylum Streptophyta; class Magnoliopsida; order Ericales; family Ericaceae; genus Rhododendron; species Rhododendron ferrugineum. Next base: position 7,933,701 of record JAOTQK010000002.1, read on the forward strand.
GAACTCCAAATCGGTTTTTGTTTGCGCACCGTGTAATACATTGGAAGGTGATATCTTAACTCACGCTTCTTTTGTTTCATTTGTAGTTGTTCCCTTCTAATTCAACGCAATCAATATGGTACAACTTGTTTTGAGATTTTAGCTCAAATTTGAAACCACATGCTTAATTGGTTGTACATTTGAAAGGTAAGGTATCCTGTTCATTCCCAATCTACTCAACACTTCAGAGCCAGTCTACGGCGGAGATGGTGGATCTCAAGTTGAAGAAGCCCTGCTCCGTTAACATGGGAAAAATTCAGCAGTTTTGTAGACACCCCAATTTGGACATCTTGGAATTCCTTGATTTGCGGCCCGGAGGCTCCCCGATGATGAAATTGGATTGACAAAGCCTCACGCTAATTAAGACCTTGCTTCTTGAAGGACTTGAAAGGGGTCTGAAAATGGTCAAAGCCACTCCCAAGCGCTCAGAACCATTCCCAAGCGCTCCAAACAGTTTGCAAAACCCCTGGTTC
>JAOTQK010000002.1:7965395-7983735 GCA_025642025.1 Rhododendron ferrugineum
TAAGAGCTTTGTTAATAGATTGGGAATTTCATGAGGAATTTTTATTTGTTAGGTTGAGTTTTACAAATATATATTCGATTTTATTACGTGTGTTGGGTGATTTATGGATTTGGAATATTTTTAACTTGCTTGAATATTTTTTGCACCTCAATTTGACGTGGACATATACCGCATATATTTTACTTTGTTCCTACCCATTTTTTGTCCTCCATTTCCTCATTGTTCGACCTGTAGCTTTAGTTGTCTTCAAAATGTGTTGCGCCGTGCCTTCAGGCACGGGCATTCGCTAGTGATATACTATTTTAAGGGGTGTGTATTGTAGACTTTTTCAGAAAGAGAGCCTAAAAGAGAGCTCTATTTCCATTTTGTTGTACATTCTTTCTGCATTGTACTCCACTCTCTTTGCTTTAGCTTTTCCTTAATTATTTTGGGTATCGTAGTTAGATAATTTGGAGAAATTTTTTGGTGCCGAGTGAGTATATTTCACGTGGTATCCGCTCAGCACATCCGGGCCATCCAATACACTTTTGGACGGCTCGAATTGAAATCCTCTCTCTCCTCTCACTCTAACACTTTCTCTCTCTCCAAATCCAAACTGTCCAAAAACGCAATAGACGGCTCGGATGCGCCGAAATTTTTTTCGATAATTTGGAGGAGTTAAAGAAACCAGTGGATTTGGAATCTTCGATGGTCAAGATTTTAGATGGCGGTAGTGGGCTGCGTTATGGTCAGAGAGAGGGATAATTTTATTATTTATTTATATTCTCAATATGCCCCCTCACATGTAGCTAAGCTATGTTAGATGCGAGCTAAACACGTATAAATTTTAATCATTAGGTAGGTGGTGAAGTTCGAACACAGGATCTATTATCGGCTCTGATATCATGTTAAAACATCTAACTCAAGACTAATTGACAATGATTGAAGAGGCCGTCCAGACTCATATATTAGTTTTCGAGATGATAATTAACTGATGTGGGATAAATTTCAACACTCCATACATGTGCGACCCTTGACTCGCATGTGGAGAGATAAAAAAAGGATCCGAAACTTACGTATCATGACAAAACAAAGTGCAACTATGGCACAAACAAAAGAAAAAAAATCTCTGAAAGCCTAACTCTGATATCATGTTAGATTTTCTTCGAGGGTTCCAACCAAAAACTAATTAGCAATAGGTGGAGTAACCTTTAGAATATATTAACCAAGTTTGGGTGACTTAGATGAACAAGATGGGAAAAAGTCTAACACTCCCCCTCACGTGCATCCCGGATGCACGTGGAGATACAAATTGAGGAGACCAGGAGATTTGACTTGGGCGACGGAAACTCGACGTGAGGTAGGCCACTCAAGACCTAGCTCTCCTCCATAAACGGGCTGAACACATGTAAATTTTAATCATTAAATATGCCGTGAGGTTCGAACACATGATCTACTACCGACTCTGATGCCATGTTAGATGGTTAACTATTAACTCATCTAAAAACTTAACCTGTTAAAGAAAATAGTTACTTTATTATGTATATCCTCAACAGTAACAAGTACCGAATGTTATTTGAGGGAGAATCAACTATGGTAGTTGCAAGTTTTTGAAACTATTTTTTACCTCAAGAGTACTTATAGAGTTATGATGGTCAAGTATCAGTCATAAGAAGAGGAAATTGGCCTACACTAGGGCCGAAAAATGAAGTGGAGCGATCGGCCTACATTAGGGCCGAAAAATGAAGTGTAGCAATCGCTATTTAAAACCTTGATTGGGATAAAGAAAAACAAGATAAAATTTCCATCTGTTCTGCAAGTAGTGTTTTATTTACTCTAGAATAGTAGAGTGTTAACTAGGATAAAATCATTATCACCTCCTTTTGAGCCGAAATTAGGTTTAGCTAGATTGTTAAAGAAAATGACAAAAATGCATACAATATTCACCAACCTAGATACTATAATAGTTACAATATACATTTCATTGATCATCAAAATTATAGTACCAGACCAGTCACAAACCAATGGATAAAAAGGCTTCTGAGAAACATTCTTCTTTCCTTTTTTGCTAGTGTGAATTCACTACCAAAATACTGCCTTTGTTTTCTAAGGCATATCTATGTTTTTCCTGTAATCATTAAGGCGTGTGTGTATGTGTATCTATCTAATAAAACAGAAGGGTGTTTGTCCTACGTGGCACATTTGTCCTATGTGGCACCCATTATGCACACGTTCACACACGCTGACACAATTCCAACCGACGTGCGTAGTGCCGTAGGCACGGGCAAGCACTAGTATATATATATAACTTCTTATAAGGGCGCCCTTACCGTATTAAAGTGAGGACGCCTCTTTCCCAACCAATTTACGATGATTTAGAGCCGCTCAATGTGTTCAGAACATGATTTTAAGGGTGCCCGCAATTAATCAGCAAAAAAAAAGACTGAGAAAGGCTTCATCCGAGCAGTTTTTGTTTGTTTTTTATCCAACGGTTCAAATAAAAATTGCTTGGATGAAGCCCTTCCCGGTCTTTTTTTTTTTTGCTGATTTTTCGTGGGTACCCTTAAAATCACGTTCTGAACACATTGAGCGGTTCAGATCATCAAAATTTAGTCGGAAAAGGGTAGAAAAGAGGACGTCCGCAACTTAACTAAAATAAGGACGCCCTTATAAGAAGCTAACTGATAAATAAATATATATATGCGTGTGTATTGCTTCCTTGATTTCTGCAGGATATAGCTGTCTGTTTCTCAAATTAAAGGAACATCACTGCATTTATAGATTTCTGCAGGATAGAAAAAGAAAAGTTATGAACATAGTGGGAAATATCATAAAATGTGACAACTTTTTCAAGAAAATAAAATTTACTTATGTTTTTAGCAAGAAAATGGAAGCTGAGTACTCATGCTTTGTAGAGTTGCAGGAAAATCCACTTTCTTACACTATCTAGTATTTTCATACTAATCAAACAGTAGAAAAGTGTCTATTTTCTTTTTCTTGTTTTTTCTATCACTTTCACTCTATTCAAATGAACCCCTAATTTCATTTGGTTTGAGTTAGATTTTATTAAAATTAAGAATATGAACGTTGGTTTTAACTAGTGTGTGTTGGTGGAATTTTACTAGAATCCCAAGTATATTGTAATGAGCACCTACATTCGATCATGTTGAGTTATATTTCCTAGAACCAATTTGAAGGGTAGTTTTGAAGGGTTCACTTGATTTGGGGCCATAGCGCCATTTTTTGCGAGTTTGAATTGTTTCGATTTGTTATGGTTTGGGGGTTGAGTTGGGTCGCTGGAGAGCTCGGGTCAAATATGATGCCGTTGGTGAAAGTCCGTAAACCCACGCGAAATAGGTTGTTTTTTCCTTTGGGTTAGTAGTCCGTAAAGTGCAATTGAGCCTGAACACATCTAGTGTGGTTGTCGGGAGGTGTGTGAGTCGGCGGACAATTCTTGAACTTAAAGGATATGGTTTTGATTGTGTTTGAGGCTTTTGGGTTGAATTTGAAAAGAGAATGACACCTTTATATTAGAACCTATATGTACATGCCTATGTGATTGTGTAATCTAGTATATCACCTTTACATATTCATATCTATTTGTTTAGCATATTTCATAGACGAGCTTTGGCTCATGTTGTTGATACAAATTATTCAGGTTTGGAGGTGGGTCTGAAGGCTTGAGGATTCTTAGATTTGTTCTTGTCTTTTTTTTTTTTTTTAGAAATTAATGGTATATATACTTGTATATTTTTGTTTGTAAGGTCAGGCATGAGACTTGTGAACTTTTATTTTATTTTGGTAAGGTAAATTTGTATATAGAGAGAATAGGGCCTAGAAGTGTATTTTGAAATTTATTTTAGAAAAAGGCAGGTCGTTACTGATTCATAATTGATTTTTTTTTTTTTGCAGCGAGCTGCGTGATGGTCTCTACGACCGAATGCTTAAACACCATGATCGCATTGCGGTTCTGGAGCCCCTGCCCTCTCAAGAGCTTGTTAATGACGTACCTCTTAGGTATCCCGGTTCATGTGGGGTGCCAGACGTCATAGGTGTTCAGAGAACTTTCTGCAAAACGCCTTACACATATATCAAATTTTACGGAGTCGAAACAATAAAGACTTGCCATATGTTACCAAAAGAACAACAGAGGATCTACCACCAACATACGGCAAGTCTTTATTGTATCGACTTCGTAAAATTTGATATATGTATAAATTGTTTTTGCAGAAGGTTCTTTGAATACATGGGGCGTCTGGGACCCCACATGAACCGGGATACCTAAAAGGTATGTTATTAACAAGCTCTTGAGAGGGCAATGGCTCTGGAAGACCACCAAACCGCAACGCGATCATGGTGCTCAAGCTTTCAGTGTGGAATCGAACCTCAGCAACTTAATGTCTCAAAGTCAATTCAACCCAAAAGCCTCAAACACATTCAAAACCATATCTTTTAACTTCAAGAGTTGTCCACCGACTCACACACCCCGACAAACCCTAGATGTGTTCCGGCTCAATTGCATTTTATGGGATACTAATTTGAAGGAAAAAGTAACCTACCAATCTTACACGCTTTACCAAAGGGAATCGAACCTCAGCATATATAGAGTCCCAATAGTGTCTCAATCTTACACGCTTCACCACTTTGCCAAAGCATCCTTTTTGTAAACTTTTATACATTTTTTTTATTTAACCTATCTATGTATAAATTTTTCTTGGGTATTTTCGAAACGGAGGTGGCCATGTGCCAACTCCGCCCACTGGCTACCTCAGCCCCAGCTAGTATGCAACCTATATTTTAACATCATTATTTTTTTCGTTTATTGGATTTTGTTTGTAATAATTTTAGGAATATCAATTCACACTCCCCTTTTTGTTATTCACACTCCTTTTTTGTTTTTTAGTGTCGAAAATGTATTTTTTTTTTCTAAAAGACAAAAAAGAGAGCGTAGATAACAAAAAAAAAAGAGGGTGAATATCAATTTCCTAATTTAAACTTTTACACTCTATATATTAGCCATGAGCCTATGGCATTTCAATTCAAACATTTAGCTCTTGAAAATGAAATATAATCATAAAAAATATTCATTTGTACGATTTAGTAGATAATTTATAAAGGTAAGATCTCTATGTTTTCTTCATTGCATGCAGATGGACGCTGAATTTTGCATGACGGTGAAGAATCTGGTGAGGAATCTACGGTCGGCATTTTCAAATTAAGTTCATCAACATAATACCAATTAAAGCCGAGAATCGAATGACGGATCGATCAGTTGTAAATTTAAGTATGGTGTATTAGCTAGGGAAATAAATGCTACGGATTCATCAATTAGCAATATCTATTTTTCTTAATTTCTTTAATCTCGTTATTTTCCTTAGCCTTTGGAGAGATATCTAGATTGGCATTTGAACAAATTAAATAAAGATAGGCATTTGAATATCTCTCTCTCTCTCTCTCTCTCATTTTGCTCTTTTCTCATATCAAAAATTGATTTCTAAAATTTTCTGACTTCTTCGTTATTCGTGTTTTTCGTCTTTAGTGATTTTTATCAACAAAAAAATTACTTACTTTTAACTTTTTAGATGTGTATAGTGTATCTCTATTTAAAAGGTAAAACAAAATGTTAATAGGATAGACTAGAGATGAAAATAAGCAAAACTAAACAACATTTTTATATATCTTTTTACTCACAACCAAACAAAGTGTTACATAACTATGTTTGATAAAAAAAAGTGAATTACTGTGCAAATTATTGTCCTTTTGTTTTCAAATGGCCATGACCCATACTTGCTTCATTTATACAAACAACAATCAAAAAGTCTACCACCACAAACAAACACACAAGTACTTTATACACTCATAATGCATATGAGGCCCACACACACTGCACACCCCCAGTGTGTGGGGCCCACTGCTTTGAGTGTGTGTGTGAGTGTTTGTGTGTTATTGTTTGGTTCTAAACTTTTTGAACGATAATACTAGAATCACAAATACTTACATGCATACTCTCACGTGTTCAAGTATTTGTGTATATGTGTTCGTGGTTATAAAATTTTTCAAATACAAATCTCAAGCATTTGTGGCGGAGACATTAACCCCTCTAAAATCAACCCCTCTCTGCACACTACCCCCAACAAGTTTTATCTTCAATTATTACAGTACTTTATTTTCCTATTTATCCCTCCCCATTTATTACTCTAAAAAGGAAAAATGACGGTCAATGATGTGTTTTGATAATTAATACTCGTCAAGAATATTTTTAGCATTAACAAATATTCTTAGCATGTACTCAACGGATATTAATTATCAAAACACATCCTGGACCGTCATTTTCCCCTCTAAAAATCTCACTTAAAACTCAAACTAGAGCCAGTGCTCAAACCCACACCATTTTAAGGTCCAAGATCAATTGCAAATCCAAAATGGGCCAAACCGATGGGCTTGAGCCCAATTAATAAAATGTTCAAGGTCTCGATTACGAAATCCATGATACTCGTTCTTCTGAGAACACGAATGTCGGGTTTCCGTGGTAACTGATCTCCTTTTACGGAATTCGAAATTTGTCGAACAAATTCTGTTTACAGATCAAACACCCCACGCAGAGAGCAAGATTGAGAGAGAGAGAGATGAGGAAAGAGGTGGTGGTGGTGGCGGCAGTTGCGGCCGCTGTGGGGGTGGCGGTGGTGGTGAGCCAGTGGAAGCGGAGGAGCGAGCGGCGGTGGAGACAGACGCAGAGAATTCTACGGAAGTTCGCGAGGGAATGCGCCACGCCGGTCCCAAAGCTATGGCACGTGACCAATGACTTGGCTTTGGAAATGCAGTCGGGTCTGATAGCTTCTTCATCGGTTGACGATGATCATGATCAAGCCAACCTCGGCATGCTTGTCTCCTACCTCGATCCCCTCCCCACCGGGTCTCTCTCTCTCTCTCTCTCTCTCTCTCTCTCTCTCATGGTGTGTGTACTCCAAATTTAGACACATCCATTTAAAGAAAAATTGCAGACAAATGCACGTGACTTTTTGAACTCCGCTTTTCTTATCAATCCACTCTAAAACTAGTGTAATACTTTTTTGGAAATTTTGGAAATATATACGTTTTGTTTGGTCCTCATCCAGAAATACTCTACAGAATTTTTGACTGTTTTGTCATCCTTATTTTTTCGTTTCTAGTAATTTTTTTTTATCAAATTTTCAACTTATTTTTTATTTTTTTGATGTATAGAACGTACCTCTATTCGAAAAGTCAAAAAAAATTTAAAATGTTAAAAAAGTTGACTAAAGACGAAAAAATATGCAAACTTATAAAGCATTTTTATCTAAAAAATATATATGACAACCAAACAAAGGCATACTGTACGTAATTTTAAGCACCAAGACCAAAAAAATTAGAGTGCATTGATAAAATAATTTGAGTGCAAAGTGAAAATGATTTTTGTACTCCAGTACTTCAGAAATTTATCTTTTGTCTGTTATACTTGGAGAACTGTATTGTGTATAGTTTATAATGATTGAAAGAAAATATTTGAAGTGTATTTATATGAAAAGGAAGTGCAAATATCATTTCTCTTATTTTCCCGGGAGCATCAAAAAATTGTATGCACATAAATTTTTCTTTTTCCCCCTCTTTGATAGCTCAGGAGTCAGGATATCCTTCGTACCTTGACTAACCCCTAGGGACTAATCCAAGCCGAGGGCCCAATTGAAGCCGAAGAGAGCCCGTATGGATTGACTCTGGAGCGGCTACACCATAATTTGAGAGGGTTCAAGCGAACACACTGGATCCAAAAATGCACTATTTTTTTTTTTATATTTTACATGTAAATTAAATTTTCTCTTTAACTGTCGGCACAGCTGGATCACTCATATAGAATTAAAATGAGCAAAACTTGTAAAATCAAACACACATACACAAACACTTGCAGTGCATACCCTCCCACAATGTGAGTGAAGTGTTTTGTGTCCACATGAGTGTGTGTAAGTGTTTGCGTGTGTGTGGTGAGTAAACATTACAATTGCTTGTGGATGTGTGGTGGTAATAAAATTTTAAACTATTTGAAAGTTCAATAAAATTGGGTAACTAAAATGATATAGCCCAACAAACCAAAATAAACTCCCAATAAATTTTGAAAACTAAAAAATAGATAGCTAAACAAATTGAAGGTAAATCTCTATATCCATTTTTCTTTTGCTTATAATATATTATGTATGCCAAGTTGATAGCAATCGAGAGGCTTTGAACCTAAGATATTAAGAGGGGGCAAATATGAACATTAATATATGGAGACGGCGCGCACCATGCGTGTTAGGCCGATTTGTACTTCCGGAGCCGCTTCTGTGATCAAAATAGTACATATTTTAGACGAACAAGATTTTTTTTTTTACAAGATTAATGTCCTCGGAAGCTCGAAGAGTTAGAAAATGTGAACAATTTTGATCGGGAAGGTGTAAGCTTGAGATGAGCACAAATAGGCCCAATTACACGGCTGCAAGCCTGCAATGAATCTCTAGAAAACAGAAACGTTCACCACTAAAAGTAAGCTCGGAAATGAGCCACAAATAAGCTCTAGATTGGTTGAAATGCACCTAAACTGGTCTAGACCTTAATTATATGTAAAAAAAAAAACCGACTTTTCTTTTGCCGTTGCACGATAGGATTTGATGAATTTGTAGTTTTCAAATGTGATTTGGGCAGGGATGAGAAGGGATTGTTCTATGGGGTGAATCTACGAGGAGAAAATTTCTTGATATTGCGAGCGCGACTTGGAGGAAAAAACGAACCGATATCTGAACTACAGAGGGAGGAGATTAGCATTCCCACCGATGTGATGGCTGCTTCTTCTAAGGTAGTTTTTGTTTTACAATCGGGTCGTGGATTTGTCCTAAGATTAATTAATTAGCACTCCCTCCGTCCCAATTTGTTTGTCCAATTTTGGGATTCCAACTTATTAAAGAACCACAATGATTACACTCAAAATGTTTTTAGTTTCCAAAAATACCCTCACTTTTTGAACAATTAATGAGAGTGCACATTTCCCAATACATGATTTTTTGAAAAGTGAAAGGGCATTAAGGAAATTTTTCCTAGTCAATTTCTATTTGGACAAACAATTTGGGACATGTTAAAGTCAAAAAGTAAACAAACAAATCGGGACCGAGGGAGTACTCTTTTTGGCTAAGTATAATGGTGGTGGAGATGGAGACGGTCTATTACGACTTTCTAAAAACGTAATCATATAGACTCCATACCCTCGATCAGCCGCACATTTCTACTGCACTACCAAAGGTTCAAGGGGACATCGATCACACGACTCGAACCTTAGATGCCTTAACCACTCAAACCACTAAGGAGTTAGCCATTTACTACTAGGCTACAACCCTTGGTGGCTAAGGAATATGAACTTACACTGTTTCCACCCTTGGTGGCTAAGGAATATGAACTTACACTGAAACAATCTACTTAAAAAATGTACTGATTTTCTAGAAATTTTATGAATTATTGGAAGAGCCCTTTGTTATATATATATATATATACCTAATTGCCTATTTTTTAAACACTACAATTTTGTTCTAATAAGAAATCGTTCGACAATTGGTGTCGAAATGCACATTTTCTCCAGGAACTATTCGACTACATAGCTCTGAGACTATCAGTGTTTATTTCAACACATTCTGAGAGTACCGAAGATGCATCATCGAATCAAAGGAAACTGGGATTTACCATTTCATATCCAGTGGACCAAGTTTCAGCTTCCTCTGGAACAGGCATTAAGTGGAAGAGTTTATCAGTTGACGATACAGTTGAGTTTCCTGAACCATTTATGAGTTTATCAGTGACATTTCTTGGTGTAGAATGCCATGGCATATATATAATAAAGAGCTAGTTCAACTTTAGTAACAGATGAATTTTCACTATTCTATACCTAGTTTCAGCCAACATCTTCAGCCTGTGATGATTGTTACTGTCATTTACCCTGCATTGTGATAAATTCAATCAGGTCGGGAAAGAGTTGGTAGATGCGATGAATCAGGCGTTGGAGAAACACGGTATCGACATGCGCGTTTTTGCATTGGTGAGCACTTTTTCAGGCCTTGCGATTCTTTCTCTGTGTTTACTTAGCTCTCTAAAGTAGGGTGACATTTGGAATACCAGTCGGAGCATTTACCATAAAAGATAACAAGATGATGCAGTTGTTTTTCGCAAAATAGCTGAAAGTGAATTTTCAGCAGACATTGATAGTTAAGTATATCGAAAGAGAGTGCTTTCAAAAAGTAGTTTTTTCAGTTCTTCACAGAGACGTTTTGGCCCGTGTTTTAGAAGTGAACTCTCAAGTCTCAACCACCATCACTTGTGAAAAATGTTGCGGGTTTCTCAAAATGCTTGGGATTAGTGAAAGGTTCTGAAAGCACCAAAAACTTAAGATTTGGAACAAAGAGAAAAGAAAGCTGTATACCTACACAAGAAAATGGTAGTACGAGTAACTCCCAAGACACTCGAGAAAAGTTCATAGGAAACTAAGTTTGATCACTGTTATGCTTTGCCTTGATAAATGCCTCGGCAAATCCTGAACCAAACACGGCCCTGTGCAGGTTGATGAAGCTATTGGGGATTTGGCTGGAGGTCGATATTACAAGAAAGAAACTTTTGCTGCAATTAGCCTTGGGATGGGCACAAATGCGGCTTACGTTGAATCAGCACAAGCAGTTCCCAAATGGGATAACCCCTCACCCAAATCAGGAGAACTGGTCTGCATCCGTAAATAACAGTACTTAATCTTCACATAAAAAGTAAACTAAATAGAGGCTCATGTAAATAAATCTGCTCAAATTTCGCAGGTGATTAACATGCAATGGGGAGGCTTCACTTCGTCCCATCTTCCAGTATCCGAGTTTGATGCTTCTTTAGATGCTGAAAGCTCAAATCCTGGTTCTCAGGTACATTGGGTTGATTCAACCTCTCTTCTTTCTTTCTTTTCTTCCCAAAGGAGTGTCGGTTTGTTTACTGCAGCTTGGCTTCTGCTTTCGCTTATGGTGAAAAAACAGCAGAAAGAAGTTGATAACAGGGAAGCTTCATTTTTAGTTTTGGGTTTGGACTTTAACCAAACTCAGCTTTTACCATAACCTAAGCTGCAACAGAGCACCCATAGTACTCTATTACTCACATCGTCGGAATTTTGTACCTAACGATGGGAACAAGTCTATTTTTATTTAAACTGGATTTTCTTTTGTCTCAGATCTTCGAAAAGCTCATTTCAGGAATGTACTTGGGAGAGGTGGTTAGGAAAGTATTGTTGAAGATGGCCAAGGAAACTGCTTTGTTTGGGGAGACTATACCATCCAAACTTGCAGTTCCTTACATGTTGAGGTAAAGAAATTTTGATCTTTGGTGATTTATTGTATTAAGCATGGTTGCTATATGGTTTAGGAATGTTTCTTAAAATCTTTGGTGATTTCGAGAATACTGATTATTTTCATGTGGTATATAAACGAGCCGAGCCTTGAAGTGCACTTCAAACTCGGCTTGTTCAAAACTAAGTGATCCCGAGCTTGGCTCAAGCTCGAGTCGATCTCAAATAATCGAGCTCGGCCTTGTTAGTGTTTATGAAGCTCGAGTTGAACCAATGTAAAAGAGCCGAGCTCGAGAACAAATGGAGCTCTCTTAAGAAAAAATTTAAGAAGATACTGTAAATTGCTACATATAGTACTGAGACAGAATCTCATAAATAGAGTTTGCGTTCAAGAGCTTACTCGAACCGGGGTTTAGCTTACTTGAGCTTGGATCGCCTACAAAACGAGCCTTAAATTCTAACTCGAGTCCATTTATTAACTTGCTAACGGCTCCAGCATCCCTAACTTTTGTATACCCTCCCGAAATCGTATTTCAGAAACAGTACTAAATAGACCCTCTCATGTTTCAAAAACATACTTTAAGGTCTAAAATCTCAACTCTGCATTCGAAACTGCAGGTCGCCAGACATGGCTGCAATGCATCAAGACACATCAGAGGATCATGAAGTCGTCGATGAGAAACTTAGAGAAATATTCGGGGTAAATTTTGAAGCTTCTAAGAATGTGCTTAGATTTTGTAACCAATTATCCTCTTGTTTTGATTTTTATTTTCTAAGACTGTTTCCAATTCTTTCAGATTACCAACTCCACGCCGATGGTGAGAGAAGTCGTGGCCGAGGTCTGCGACATCGTGGCAGAGCGTGGGGCACGCCTGGCCGGAGCCGGTATAGTCGGGATTATAAAGAAGCTAGGGAGAATTGCAAACAAGAGGAGTGTAGTCACGGTGGAAGGTGGGCTTTATGAGCACTACAGAGTGTTTAGAAACTACTTGCACAGCAGTGTTTGGGAGATGCTAGGGAACGAACTCTCGGACAATGTCATCATCGAGCACTCCCATGGCGGATCTGGAGCCGGATCTCTCTTTCTCGCAGCTTCTCAAACACAAAATGCAGATTTTTCCACACAAAGTGCAGATTTTCACGCTAGTTGAATTCTTGGGTTTTACGAGTTCTATTTTTAGCTGATCGGAAACGATACGTTATCCGGATGGTTTTGGGAAATTCTTTTATTTGAAGAAGTGTCAGTCGTTTATTCATAACATGAGAATATCATCAATGAGGTGTTTCAATGTACAAAATATATTTGATTCTTGGAAACAAATAAAGAAGGATAATGAAGGACTTTTTTATGTACTCAATTTAGTCAATTAACAAGGAGTAATAGGTTATGATCCCAAAAAAAAAAAGGAGTAATAGGTTTTTTCTATTGGATGGGTCCCTCCTTAATTGGTAATTTCTGGAGGGGGCTAACTTATTGGGGCAAATTAGAATTGGGGTTAACTTGTAATTCTTGAAAAGAAAAAGGGGAAACATGTAATTTCTATATCAAAACATAAATGGAGACAAAAGACTATTATTTTTTTTTGATAACGTCATCAGTTACTGCAAAACAAAACTAGGAAGAGTCCTTAATTAAAATAGAATCTAGCTCGGGCGGAATACAACCCATATTGGAAAGAATTTTCTTAGCTGGACAACTTGAAGCGATCCAATGACGAGCCTTATTGTTGGCACGGCTGCACCATGAAAATTTTGGTGTTACGTATTAGCCATGAAATAGAGTTATAGCGACTTCGAAGACAAAGGGGTTTTTGACTCCATTGTTCAAGCCAAGATTGCAGCACTGTTGCTACTTCGATTTTGAGAAAATTTGAATACATTCTTGATCTCGACAAGCTCTGTGTGTTTATTGTCGGAGTAGATTGTCAAGTTTCTCCTGGAATATTTTGAGGAAGCTTGAATACGTTTTTTTATCTCGACAAGCAATCAGAATAGATTGTCAAGTTTCTCTTGGAATATTTTGAGGAAATTTGAATACGTTCTTGATCTTGCAAGCTCTGTGTTTATTATCAGAGCAGATTGTCAAGCTTCTCTTAGAATCAAGATTTTGGAATATCCTCTTTGGTGAAAGTGAAACCTAAATTTTTATTTTAGTTGATATTGTTGAAATTCGCCTTTGAGTGATTCTCATAACCCAATGATTTGGAATCGAACTTCGATTACCTCTATTTAGGGGAAATCTCATAAAATCAGTGTATCCTGATTTGCTTGTTGTTTATTTTAGAAGAAAGAAATTAAATAGGCATCCTGTTTACTAGACTTATTTAGGTGTCCATCCAAGAGATTTTAAATACTTATGTTCTCATCCTCAAATTGTCATTTTGCCCAATTATACCCCTATTTATATATTTTATAAATTATATATATACTAGTGCATGTACGTGCTTTTCAGGCACGGCACAACGAATTTAAGGGCACGTTGCTAGTGCATGCCTGAAGGCACGACTCCACGATTAGCACACTGCAAATAAATACTGGATATTGAACCTAATATATCAACCCATGTCCAAGAGTAAGATTATAAGAACCAACATTTTAAAATTAACATACCAACCAATGCTATACATCAACTAAATCAGTAGGGGATGAAAAATAATACTCCCTCCGTCCCATAATGTTTGTCCGGTCCGCAAAACGGAGACGTAAAAATAATACTATTTTTGTAAGAAAAGTTGGAAAAAAACTCAACAATTTACTAGATCTTGATGAATTCTTTTAACTTACGAAAAAAATTTGGATTTTTTCTTGAAAGAAATACATTATTTTGTAGTCCTCGTTTTGTGGACCGGACAAATATTATGGGACGAAGGGAGTAATGGAAATTCTTTTTGGTACTAGTTTTGGCCTTTTGGTTTAGATTATAAAAATGAGGGAGCAATAAGAGTAAGGGATGAAAATTATCATCCTTTTAATTTGGTGTTTTTTTGATTTATGCAGCCTTATACTTGAGGAAAAAAAAAAGATGAAACACTCAGTCATGAACTATTGTTCACACACTGCATGCGCTTACACATTTTTCAACTTAAATGGATGGCCAATAGCCATTACCTGCTTCCAAAGATTTTCCAAAACACATACAATTGAATAAAAAGTAGTCTACTTACTATAAAAATCAATTCACTACTACAGATTCACCGAACATGTATTGGGCATTCCATCAAACACCTTATTGGCCACATAAAAAAGGTAGCAAGTACATGAGAAGAAAGGAAGCTAGAGATGGGAACCACTGGTTTAAACAGAGCAGTATCAATGATTTTGCAGCGACATCATGGCCGTCGTCTACTTAGTCGGACCACACCCCCAACCCATTTTTACTGCCTTCATGGAGAGAGAGAGAGAGAGAGAGAGAACCCACAGGGAGAATGGGAGAACGTGGTTTTTTTTTTTAGAGAATTTTATTTAAGATTCCTCCCTCCCTCACTAAAATGCCACTAAAATGTAATGTATTTACCAAAATATCATGTTGTATCAATGATTTTGCAACGACGTCATGGCCGTCGTCTACTTTGTCGGACCACACTCAACCCATTTTTACTACCTGCGTGGAGAGAGAGAGAGAGAGAGAGAGAGAGAGAGAGAGAGAGAGAGAGAGAGAGAGAGAGAGAGAGAACCCACAGGGAGTGAGGGGGGAACGTGGTTTTTTTAGAGAGAATTTTATTTAAGATTCCTCCCTTCCTCACTAAAATGCCACTCAAATGTATGTATTTACCAAAATGTCAAGTTGTAAGATCCAACGGCTGTAACGTATTGAAAACTCAATCTAACGGCTAAAAATGTGCTCTTGTTTGTATGTGTACATAAATTTTAGAATATTTTCTTAAAATACCGCTCTATTTTATAATATAGATATATGGAATATACATAGGTTTTCAATCCCACAATTACAGGGATTATGCAAATCCCCTCTCTCACCCAACCACCACTTACTGTACGTCCTCCCATCTCCACAATTCCCGCCCATGTATTTATCTCTGTCCTCCTCCGATGATTAGATTTTTCTCCCCAATTTCTCTGTCTACTAGTTGATAGTCCACACTCTCAATTGAAACCTTGATACGAGTACAAATGTGCCTAAACCCTACTTTTCTTTCACCTATGTTTAGTAATAACAAAACCCCATGAGTAGAATGTCTATTTTATAGGTACCCAGAAGTTTTTTCCTCCGTCTATGAACAAAACCCACTTGGGTTTTCTAAATAAAGGCTTCTCAGTGGAGTTTACATGTAAAACCATGCTTAAGCTTGCTAATTATTTCTGGGTTTTGGCATACAAGTATGTTTTCCAACTTTTGGTTTATCATGGAGGGCGTTCATGACAGATTCTTCCGGGAACAGCAGCTGAGGACGGATTCCGAGAACCGCTGCTGTCATTACCGGATTCCGTCCTCCGCCGTTCTCGGAATCCGTCCTCAGCTGCCGTTCCCGGATTTCGTCCAAACATGACTCAATGATACAGTAATTTGCAAAAATCTGTCATAATTTTCTTGATGTGTTTTTAGTTGAAATTTGATGTATTGTGTATTATTGATTTCAGGATAGTTTTGCAAAAAAATGTCATGATTTTCATAATGTATTTGTAGGATAAATTTCTGTCATGATTTTCATGATGTTTTCTGTTTCATGGTGATTTCATAAATTTTGTTATGATTTTAGTATGTGTGTTTCGATTTCTGTAAATTTTATCATGATTTTGGGTTAATGTAGTTTCGTAGGGATGATTTTACGATACGTATTCATGACAAATTCATGGAGAATTTTCAAGTAATATATCACCATAATTTATGATATGTCATGATTATTTATTGTCATTGTACAAATATACATTCTTATTTATGAATATTCATTTTCAATTTTGGTAGATGTTAGTTTTATTTTTAATGTTAATTTTAGATTTTAGGTGAGAGAAAATTGGAGAGAGGAGATTAGGAGTTTAGAGCATCCCCATTGTAATAAGCAAATGGGTGTGGATAAATAAATTTAACAACAATACTCAAAAAATACCCCACATTGTAATAAGCAAAGTTACAAGTCTTTTAGCAAATAACCAAATTCAACTCATTCCATAACTAAACTTAACAACTTTTATCAATAACCAAAACTCAATAACCAAACTGATCAAAACTCAATAACTCAAAAACACCTTACATTAGAATCGTCTCATCGAGACGAATAATTTGGTGTGGTCGGGTGCATGATTGGAGCTCGTTTGCGATTGGATAGATGTGCATTGTGTATTGTGGGGGTTTTTTTTGTTATGGATGCAAAAAAAATAACCAATGTGGAGGTAGATGTTGTTAAGTTTGATTATGGACTAAATGGATAATCAAATACTGACGTGGCACATTTTGGTTATTGATTTTGATTATTACCATTGCGGATGCTCTATGTAAGAAAGATAAAAGAGAGAATGAGATAAATTAGGAAAGATAAGGAGAGTGAAAGATTATAAAGATAAGGAGAGAGAAAGGGTAGTTTAGGTTTTATTTGAATTTGAGGATGAAAAGATAAATTTTTAAACTCACTAAAATGAGGACTTAAGTATTTATATAGGGAAGGACCCCTATTTAAGTTCCCCTTTATTTTATTTTCAGCTCCTGTATACCCTTGATTATTGCGGTTAGCTCATTGGAGCCGAAGAACAACATTACGGGCTCAACTGGCCTATTGGGCTTCTTAATGACGCGGCCTACCATAGATCTTAGGCTTGGGAAAGCCCTTCCTAATATAGTCCTTCTAGATCTATTTTAGGGAAAATGACGGCCAATGACGTGTTTTGATAATTAATACCCGCCAATGACATTTTTAGTATAAACAAATATTCTTAACTTGTCATTGGCGGGTATTAATTATAAAAACATGTCCTGAGCCGTCATTTTCCCTTTATTTTATCATTCCCCGCTGACTGGGCTGGTCACGTTACTAAGTTCAATTGAACGAGCAAGGAAGAAAGTGAGCCCCAAGGACAAACTAAAACCTACAGGCGGGGCATTTTCAGAGAGTGATTGGATGCAGGATGAATTTTAGGATATTATTTATGGAGAAGATAAGATAGTAAGGGGTATTATTTATGGAGGGTAAGCCCATATTGATATGAATTTTATGAAAGATGGATAAAAAAAATAGTTGATTTGGTTTGGATGAGAAATAAAATAGTACTTGATTTGAAAGATGAATAAAATGGGGGATAATGTTGTTTTGTAGTTGAAATGGTGAGATAACGTATGGGAGGAGGATGAGGAGGGCCTCATCCACCCTCACCAGTTAGTAACCGGTGTAGAGCTGTTCAAAAACTATGGCCACAATTCCGACTACACCCGGATTAAATGGAAAGGGGAATGAGTTAATATCCCTGCAAATGGGGCATTAAAAACCATGCCAAAGTTGTCATATCACTCCTCATCTCCTGATGAGTTATGCCCCCTTCTTTGGCTGCATCCAATCGGGCCTTAAGGATAGGGAAAAAAAAAAAACACGTAATTTTGCCAGTTGTGAAAAACAAAATACACGAGCCATACAAGTTCAAAAGGACAGAAGATCATGGATGAAAATACTCAAGATCCAGTGAATTAAGGAAGAAAATAAAAACTTGTCATTTTGATTGGCCATGGCAATTGACAACCCAACATTAGGCGTTGGCCGATAGAGATAGTACTCACTGGCGAGGAAGAATTCAAGGAGCCTTGCCTTTGACAGGCCCGTCCCTGAGGAGAGACGAGGAAGACTTGCACCTTGGCCCTCCAAATTTCTTTTTAAGATTGAGAGCCTTTAAATTTTGTAGGCCTTTATTAGGTATAAAAAAATAAAATAAACTGATTATGCTAGCGTGATTATTACTTTTAGCGTAAAAAATATTCAAGAAAAGTGATATGTAAATAAGTAAGGGAAATGATATTGCCACACCCTTTTTTGTTATTGTCACACCCCTGCAGTGTATTTTTTGGTGCAAAAATACACT
>JAOTQK010000002.1:7988440-8000711 GCA_025642025.1 Rhododendron ferrugineum
TTTATCCCTCTTTTTAATACTCCATCCAAACCACATAATATTTTATCTCCCCTTCATAAACATCAAATCGATGTGGGTCAACCCATCAAAATTAATATCCCCTATTATCTTATCCCCTTTCATATTTTTTACCCCTGATTTTTTACCCGCATCCAAGCGGGCCCTAAAAGCTAAAAACTCAGTGAGCTAGCTAGCTAGCATAGATTCTATTTTAACTTGGCCTACTCTCTTTATTACTACACTTTGGCAAATCTGGCCCTCCCCCTCCACATTGTTCTAACTGGGCTACTCCGTGAACAGGTGATATATATTAAGCTAACACGGATGGTTGCGGGTATGAATCTAACGGCAAATGAGGTTTTGGAGGTCTGCTCAGAGATTCAAGGGCTAACTGGATTATGGGTTACTTTGGGAAGCTGGAGTGCGACTCAAGTATGGAAGCGGAGCTTTGGGCCGGGTATTTAATTATAGAGGGCTAACCATCGTCCTGGGGAAAAGTTTGGTGAGCACCTCAATCGAATCCAACTCTCTCATTGCAGTCAATCTGATTACAAAAGGTAATACGAGCATTTGCATGCCCAAAGTGTTATATATCATCAATGAGGCTCATGGCTTGTTCAATCGCACGGGAACCGTGTTATCCCACACTTATCGTAATGCTGATCATCTAGCACACCTGGTAGTCGAGCAAAATGAGGAGTAGGTCATTGTAGTGGCCGGACATCCCTATCTCCTTAAGGGAGTTCGTAATTAGGGATCATAGCCTTAATCTTAGGCAGGTCTTCTGTAGGTCTGTATTAACGTTATTACTTTGCTACTCTATGGTGTGGTCCTTGTTCGTTTAGTTATATGAATTTCCGAAGTACACAAAAAAATACTAAAAGACAAAAGATAAATAGTCATATGACGTTTGATACCAGCCTCAAAATAAAAAAACTTGATAGTTGTACAGCAATACAAGAATATCTTGGTTAAATTACCAGAAGAGTCCTTTGGGACCTCTTGGTCATCTGCTACAACTCCCACGAAAGGGACACTTGCCTTAAAAATCCAATAGATGCACCTGTGGCCACAATTTCCTAAAGCCAATAAAGTTTGGCCGTTTTGGAATGGGAACCACACCCATCTCCATCTGGGAACACATCACACAACTGAAGTGGAGCTTTGTCCCTTTCAATGGCGTGCAAGGGCTGTTTGGTAATTTTGCTCTCCCAGGAAGAAGTACAAAAATGATACTCACACAACAATCTAAACACAACATCTCACATACATGTGGGCTCCACACACACTACTATGTGTGGGCCCCAAATGTATGTAAAAAGTTGTGTAAGTTATTGTGTTTGGATCGTTGTGTGAGTATCATTATTGGAAGAAGTAGTACTGCAGCTTCTCTGGCTCCATCTTCATTCATGGCCTCTTGCCCATTTTTGGGACCATTTTTTGGGTCTGTATGACATGCATGTGCTGTTTCCCCTAAACTTATAGTTATGGTCATCTCCATATACCAATTGAATGGATTGCATGTACTCCCAAACAAGAGAAAGATCCTTTTTCTTGATAATTCAAGCCATTCCGGTGAGCTTAATTAAGCACATCCTTATTAATTTTTGGGGACGTCTTATTCTTTCATCAACTACTGGTGGTGAGACTATTTGATAGCATTTAGGAGGTTTCGAATATGAAACCTATGAGAGAGTAAAACTCTAAGTTTCAGTTTTTGATCATCACCAAATCAAGCCTTCTGAGTTAGAAAGAAAAGATTCATGCATTTAGATGATATCTCAGGTGATTTCTTACATGATTCAAAATAATCTAAATTCTCCAGTCGTCAAATACTACCATTCTGGTTGTTCTGTATACTAAATATGTTATTCCTTATTATGGCATCGATAAAGTTATAGTTTAACAAAATAAAAAGTTTGAGATCAGATAATAAAAATTCATTTTATTCGTTCCTTTAATACTCCTACTAGCTTCAATTTTAATTTGGAAGCCACTCTCGAACCCCGATCCCTCGAAAAATGCCAGTCAACCTAATTTGACCAGCTTTATGTGAGCAAGAATATCATTGCCAATGCTAATTAAGGGAAATGATTTTGCCACTCTCTTTTTTGTTAACGTCACTCCCCTGTAAGTGTATTTTTTAAAATACACTTGCAGGGGGAGTGACGTTAACAAAAAAGAGAGTGACAAAATCAACAGCATTTAACATCCTTTTTAATTTTTTTCTCTTTTAATCTCCTAATTACCCAGCATACACCCATCGGTGTGCACCAAGTATATAACAAATTACGCGGAACTCATTTTGGGGTCTCATACTATATATTGATTGGAGCCGAATATAATCTCATAAGAATTCTTGCAAACAAAACCAACCAATTTAGATATCGATAAGAGCTTAATCAATTCGTTCAATTTATGTACCTGTAAATTTCAAGAACCGAATATAAATTAAGTACTTATCGATATCTAAATAAACTGATTTTTTTACTAAAACTCTTCAAAACATGATTTAAATAAATTGAAGAATTAGAACCCACCTCAGGGCCCACACAATCCAAATGGTCTACCCCAAGTTATTCATTTGCCTAATTATATCCGTCCATTATCCACACAAATTTAAAGAAGTTGCTCTGCTTCTGACGAGACGACAGAAATAGCGCGCGGTGGTTGGAGAGGGAATCCGGCGACCATGATTCTTCTATTATCACGCTGTCTGCATGAATCCGATCCAGGGATTGTGCCGTTAATTTCTTCTTCTTTTTTTCTTTTTTTTTTTGTGTGTGGTAAAGATGCCGTTAATTTCATGTTTTTCCCCTTTTTGGTAGACGGGTATTATTTATGCCCACCTCAAAACTCATCCGAAAAATATGTTCCCAACACCGGCTAGGCTCCGTTCTGGAACGCGAAATAAATACTTATTTTTTAAGAAGACAATTTCAAGCTTAAAAATGATGGGCTTATTCAAATTTAAAAATATGCAATATAGATCTTGTTTGAAAGATCTCATTGAGATCTTTAATACCATGCAAAAAAATTGAGAAGTTATTTTTCATTTACATTATTTTTGAATTTGAAAATGTGAAATAAGTACTTATTTTTTAAGAAGGTGTTCTGAAACGGGCTCAAGGAGGATTAAAATTAAATGGAGAGGGGTATTAGCTCATCCGGGTGAAGAAATCCCAGCCAAACCATGCGAAAAAGATCACATCATCCCCTTACCCCGTGATATTGCAGCATCCAATCGAGCCCTAAGTAACATAATGCGTGCAATCGAGCCCTAAGTAACATAATGCGTGTTCGCGAGCCTAAGAACTTCTTCAAATCAACAATCTAACAACTAAAATCCTTAAATCCTCGAGAGTTAGAATTGAGAATGCGAGCCCAGCGCAAGGATTGAGAGGAGGAGTTTATGACATTTTGAAAGATTATGTGACTGAAGGTACACCATTTGCACACCGCACTGTGTGGAACTCACCTCGGGATCCCACACAAATAATCGAAGCCACTCAATTTATTTAAAATATTTATGTAAGAATTCTTGTAAAAAAATCAGTTCAGGCGGATATCAGTAAAGGGTTTGATCGATTCTTTGCTCAGACAGAAAATTGTTCAATAACTGATCAAACCCATACCGATATACCACTGATCTGATTTTTTATGGGGTTCCTAAAAAAGTTATTTTTATATAAATTGAGCGGTTCCAATCATCTGTGTGGAACCCAAAAATGAATTCCACACCAAATAGTTTCCCTATAATTTTAAGAAATTGATTTTAGCACTCCAAAAATTGAAAGAGGAGCTCCAAAACGACGTCGTTTTGTATATTACAATAGTGCAGTTTTGGAGCCCCTCTATCAATTTTTGGAGTGCCAAAATCACAATCCTAATTTTATTGCCCGTTGTTAATGTTTTCAAAAAACAACTCTATCTCTGTACTTGAGTCCGGCTCCTGTCCATCCTTCAAAATGGAATGAAGAGTACAATTTCAGTTCGGAAATGTTTTTCTCGAATCTACTTGAATAATCGAATTCGTACATTTTAGAGGAGTGATTTTGCGACTCTCTAAATTATTAACGACACTCTCTTGGGAAGTGTCAAAATCAACTCACATTGATTTTTAATTTATCACTCTCCAAAAGTTAACAATTTGAAGAATGACAAAATCAACGCATGACACTCCCTTGGGAAGTGCCATGAACAATTTAGAGAGTGGCAAAATCACTCTTCTCATTTTATTTTACTTAGCAAGAATATCAAGCATGTCAAAAATCAATTTAATGTCATATCATTATACATGATTTTGAAATACATTTATATTCTCAAAAATGGCTGAAATGGGTATATTGATCCAGCGTTGCAATCTTATTTTTTCAAGATAAATTTGTTCAAGAAACGGATTTGGCAAATGATATCTATATGCTCAATATTCTCAATCGAAAATGCTTACGGCACCAAAAATAGGGGTACTGAAAATATACATATGGGGCGTGGTGTTCAATTGTGGGTCTCATACGAATAATTCGAACCGTTCATTACTTTTAAAATTATTTATTGAGCGGTGTTGCAAAAAATTAGCTCAACTGAATATATGTAAATGCATAATTCAATCTTCCAAGTTTCATTCAGAATTTAGAATCCTGAATTCTGAATGAAAAGTTTAAAGATGAGATCAACAACTTAAACATAAGCAAAATGACTGATTATTGAAGTGGGTCCAGCAACATGCGTTTCATGACCCAAAAAAATGTCATGGTTTTCTTTTATTTTATTTTTGTTCGGACATTTTGAGTCCTTTGTTGTATTTGTTATTTTTAGGCCTATAAGCTGCGCAATTTATATCTGATTTTATCAATATAAGTTGCATTTTTTCAAAAAGAAAAACAAAAAAGAGAAGGTATACCTAAGAAACATTGAAAATACCACCAAATCTATTTGCCAAACCACCAAATCTGTTTTTAAAACTCACCTATTTTCCATTTTAGGTTTGGTTTGGAGTGATTAATTGTAGTTAAAATGTGAGTGAAAATTTAGGTGAACATGGGTCTCCCCTTATTCAAACTACCTAACATCATTTTTAAATGCCCATAAAGAGTCAAAATCAAAGAATCTCCCAACTTTTCTTTGTTTTTGTTTTTTTAAAAATAAAGAAATAATAATAATACTACTACAAGAAAATCAGAAAATATATATATTCATCATCATTTTTCATCGCCCTCAACAATGAATATCCAATGCTCTTGGAGCACCACCATGTTGTATTTCAGGAGCACTTTAAATTTTTCATCCCTTCCTCTCTCAACGTCTATGTAATGAATAACAAAAAAAAAGAAAAGAAAAAGAATGTCATTGTTAGTACATCAACCTCCTAATGAGGATCAAAAAAAAAAAACCTCCTAATAAAAACTACAGTACTTGAAATTAAAGAAAAAGGTATACACAGTAGGGGTCCCGCAGATCAACCGAATCGTCTGCAAACCAACCCGAGGTATGGTACGAATTATAGACACAAATCCTAATATATGAAATTTGACAAATCGAGTTCAGTTCTGTTTAGTCATATAAAACTCTAAAACCTTTCAACCGCAACCGAACCAACCGGACCAGACCAAACTCACAAATGAATGCGTATTGAAAAAATGACAATTTTGGCAAACGGTTCAATTTCAAAATCGAACCGAACCGCCCATCTACTGGGCAGCCCTAAATTGCCCAAGAAACATAAAAAGAAATATACCATTATACAAAGTGGATAGCCAATAACCCACCAAATCTATTTCCAAAACTCACCTAGTTTTTTCAATTTTGGTGTTGGTTTGGGGTAATTGGGTTCAAGTTAAATTTTCAGGCGAACATGGGTCTGCTCTTTTTCAAAGTTCAGAGTCAAAATCACAGAATCTCCAACTTTCCTTTCATTTTAAACTCAATGATAAAATACTCCATACTCCAAACTAAAAAAACAGAAGAAAATGCTAACCTAATCTTAAGAGTGGAGGATAATATGTATAAGACTCTTTCATATTCGAGGAAAGTAAGGTTTAATTTCACTTAATTTTTTCTAAAAGTTAGGTAATACGATGTTCATATTTAAATTTTTTTTGCATTGATTAATTTTACATGCTGATATTCATGAAATATGTATCGAAATTCAAAATTGTTAGGCATTATTTACACATCAGAAGAAAACAAAAATATAAAGCAGTATGTCTTGCCATCGTCCTCATCAGTACCACTCCCAGCTGAACTCTCTCTCACTCCTCCCTCCTCCCTCCTCCCTCCTTTCCTCTGTCCAAAACCAGACCTCAGGGAGAGAGAGAGAGGAAAAAAAAACACACACACACAGAGACAAACAAGCACAACCAAAATGCGATTTCTCCTCCTCCCCCTCCTCCTCGTCCTCCACCACTACTCCGCCGCCGCCAGAACCCCTCGCACCTCCGAAACCCAAGCCCTCCTCTCCCTGAAATCCTCCATCACCTCCGACCCCTCATCCTTCCTCTCCTCCTGGACCCCCTCCACCGACCACTGCTCCTGGCCCGGCGTCGCCTGCAACTCCCGCCGCCACGTCACCTCCGTCAACCTCTCCAACAGCAACCTCACCGGTACCCTCCCCCCAACCCTCTCCCACCTCACCTCCCTCCTCAACCTCTCTCTCTCCTCCAACCAGCTCACCGGCCCCATCCCCCCTTCCCTTTCTCTCCTCCCCTCCCTCAAACACCTCAACCTCTCCAACAACGTCTTCAACTCCACCTTCCCCCCGCAGCTCTCCAACCTCACCTCCCTCATTACCCTCGACCTCTACAACAACAACATGACCGGGCCCCTCCCTGTAACCATTTCGAGAATCGCCACCCTCCGCCACCTCCACCTCGGCGGGAACTACTTCGAAGGCACCATCCCGCCCGAATACGGTTCCTTCCCATCTCTGGAATACCTAGCTGTGTCTGGAAACGAATTGTCTGGAGTCATCCCGCCCGAAATCGGAAACCTATCAAGTCTCCGGGAGCTTTATGTAGGGTACTACAACACGTTTTCCGGCGGGGTACCACCGGAGATGGGAAATTTGACACAACTGCTTCGGTTCGACGGGGCCAACTGCGGACTCTCCGGGGAGATTCCCCCGGAGATCGGCAGGCTCCAGAACCTCGACACCCTGTTCCTTCAGGTGAATTCTCTGTCCGGGTCGTTACCGACGGAGCTGGGATACCTGAAGAGCTTGAAATCAATAGATCTGTCGAATAATTTGTTTGTTGGAGAGATACCCAGCTCATTCTCGATGCTTAAGAACCTGACCCTCTTGAATCTTTTCAGAAACAAGCTGCACGGGTCGGTGCCGGAGTTCATCGGGGACTTACCGGCGTTGGAAGTTTTACAGCTGTGGGAGAATAATTTTACCGGGAGTGTTCCGAAGAATCTGGGGACTAATCAGATGCTTCAGATCGTGGACTTGTCGTCGAACAAGTTGACGGGTTTTTTACCGCCGTATCTGTGCTCCGGCAATATGCTTCAAACGCTGATTGTTTTGGGGAACTTTTTACTGGGCCCGGTGCCGGAGTCGCTGGGGGAGTGTGAGTCGCTGAGTCGACTCAGAATGGGGGAGAATTACCTCAACGGGTCGATACCGAAGGGGCTGCTGAGCTTGCCTAAGCTAACCCAGGTTGAGCTCCAGGATAATCTGCTCTCCGGGGAATTTCCGGCGACGGAGTGGGTGTCGGTCACTCTGGGTCAGCTCAGCCTGTCGAACAATCAGCTCACGGGGGTGTTACCGGCGAGTATTGGAAACTTTTCTGGTGTTCAGAAGCTGTTGCTGGACGGGAACCGGTTTTCGGGTCCAATCCCGCCGCAAATCGGGCGGTTACCGCAGCTTTCGAAGATTGATTTTAGCGGTAACGGGTTTTCCGGCCCGATCACAAAGGAAATCAGCCAATGCGGGCTGTTGACATTTATCGACCTCAGCCGGAATCAGCTTTCAGGCGAAATCCCGACTGAAATCACAGGTACGCAGGGTCGGAGCCATTGTTCTACAAGTGGGGTCACTTAACTCCTCGAACAGAGAAATAAATTTCTCACCAGGACATGTTATACTTAAATAACAAAATTTTACT
Organism: Rhododendron ferrugineum; assembly: GCA_025642025.1. Taxonomy (NCBI): domain Eukaryota; kingdom Viridiplantae; phylum Streptophyta; class Magnoliopsida; order Ericales; family Ericaceae; genus Rhododendron; species Rhododendron ferrugineum. The sequence goes on from JAOTQK010000002.1 coordinate 7,996,546, forward strand.
ATTTGTACACAATGAAAATTACTAAATTGTCCCAACTTGCTTCAATCGTCGTATACATTATGAATTCTCTCAAGCAAGAAAGTCTATTAATGTGTACAACAATTTACACAGCATGATAATGTAGCACTGCATTATCAGTAATTGGATAATAGCTACTCCGCAACCGATCGGGATCCTCTAAGAGGATTCTCTCCGTGAGGATGGTGTGAGGGTTTTCATCCAGATCGTCCATCTCGGCAATCAATAGTACGGATTGAAAACAATTTTTTCAGGAAAAGAGTTAGCTTTTTCCCTGTAGAGTTGGATACGATAGTTGTTTTTTACCACACTAACTAAAATTCTTGACTCCGCCCCTGCAGGTATGCGGATACTCGACTACCTGAATTTGTCCAGAAACGAATTGGTGGGAAGCATTCCTGCTTCCATAGCTTCAATGCAAAGCCTTACTTCAGTTGATTTTTCGTACAACAACCTATCTGGGTTAGTTCCTGTAACTGGTCAATTCAGTTACTTCAATGCAACTTCTTTTGTCGGCAACCCGAATCTCTGTGGCCCGTATTTGGGTCCTTGTAAAATTGGGATTGTAAATAGTACACACCAAGGACACGTTAAGGGCTCATTCTCAGCTTCTCTAAAGCTCCTTCTTGTAATTGGGTTACTAGTTTGTTCAATAGCTTTCGCAATCGCCGCGATATTTAAGGCTAGATCTCTAAAGAAAGCAAGCGATGCTAGGGCTTGGAAGCTCACGGCTTTCCAACGCTTGGATTTCACTTGTGATGATGTCTTGGATTGCTTAAAGGAGGATAACATTATAGGGAAAGGAGGTGCTGGGATAGTTTATAAAGGGGTGATGCCGAATGGCGATGAGGTTGCTGTAAAAAGATTACCGGCGATGACCAGAGGATCCTCCCACGACCACGGGTTCAATGCGGAGATAAAAACCCTAGGGAGGATACGACACCGTCACATCGTTAGGTTATTGGGATTTTGTTCGAACCACGAAACGAATTTGTTGGTGTACGAGTATATGCCTAATGGGAGCTTAGGGGAAGTGCTTCATGGCAAGAAAGGGGGGCATTTGGATTGGGACACAAGGTATAAGATTGCTGTCGAGGCTGCCAAAGGGCTTTGTTATCTTCACCACGATTGTTCCCCGTTGATCCTCCATCGCGATGTGAAATCCAACAACATACTTCTTGACTCGGGTTTCGAAGCGCACGTCGCTGATTTCGGGCTGGCCAAGTTCTTGCAAGATTCGGGTACCTCGGAATGTATGTCTGCTATTGCTGGATCATATGGATATATAGCACCAGGTACAATCCCTAATCGAAATTTTAGGAGTAGTGTTGACAAGCATGAACCATTTATCTGTTTTAGTAGGTAGTCAAACTAGTTTTGTGAGAATCATATCTTTGAGTCAGTATTTTAAATGCACCATAATATGAATTTATAGCACCATGCCCAACTTATTAGTCCAAAAATTATTTGAAAAGCATGAGCTCATGCGTTTCAGTAGGTAACAACTAGTTTTACTCATTTGATTTCAATTTGTCAAATGAGTTGGCACTTGAAGATCATATTTTCTGCCTCATATTACATTAGTTTCTTTCTATACATGGGTTTATTGTGGTCTAATTTGAATTTGGAGATTCCTATAAAAAATGGTTATCAATATAATGGATATGTGGTCTTTTTCTCTGCTTTCGAAAGTATATATGTTGGTAGCAATCTGTCTCTTTCTTTGGCTTTGGCATTGAATGACTATTGGTGAGTGGCCCCATGGTTCTTGCCTCACCTAGTGATAGGTCTCTTGTCAATCAGCAAGGCCTCATACATGGAAAGGATTTGTAACCACATGGGCATCATTTTGTTAGGATTTCAAACAATAGCAGATGCCTACCCAAACTTAGGTGTATCTCAAATGCAGTCCATCCTACTTGTACTCTTAACATTCTTAGCATCCATCTACTAGTATAGAATTTGATCAAGATTTTCGCTTTTGACTGAGACCCAAAATTTTAATGTCACAGAATATGCCTACACGCTCAAGGTTGATGAGAAGAGCGACGTCTACAGCTTTGGTGTGGTTCTTTTAGAACTTGTAAGCGGCAAAAAGCCGGTGGGAGAGTTTGGGGACGGAGTAGACATAGTACAATGGATGAGAAAAATGACCGACGGCAACAAGGAAGGAGTGCTGAAAATCCTGGACCCACGACTCCCCACGGTCCCCCTCCACGAGGTGATGCACGTGTTCTACGTTGCACTGCTCTGTGTCGAAGAACAGGCAGTCGAACGCCCGACGATGCGCGAAGTTGTCCAGATACTAACAGAACTTCCAAAGCCACCACCGCAAAACCCAAATGCTGTCACAGAGGCCTCCTCTGCAAATGCAGCACCTAAGGACACAAAAGAGAATCATCAATCACCACCGGCAGATCTTCTTAGTATTTGAGAGTTTTCGATTTGGGATGAATGGGGAGTGTTTGCTTTTAGGTTTCAGGTTTCCATGAATTGGTTTAGGCTGTGGGTTTTTTTTTTTTTTTTTTTTTTCGGTTTCATAATTATTGGGCGGGGTTTACCATTTTAACTTCTTAAGACTTGTTAATGTTTTCTTAATGTTTGAATTTTTCCTTTGTACAGTAGGTTTGGTGAGGTATGTCATAACATAGTTTGGGTAGGGTTGTGTTTGCTTTAGTTTTCTATGGCTACTCCGTGAATAAGTTATTTATGGCAGCGCACAATTTCGCCCGCCCGTCTCGTCAATCAATGGTTGATATATGTTTTTAAATTTTGACCGGTAATAAATATCTTTGACCGGTAACATTATTATTTTTTTTAATCCAAATCATCCTAAACACTTTTGGACGAACGAGATTGGGTGCTGTAAGACTTAGTTTACGGAACATCCGTGAATACGTTTTTCACTTTATCTTGAATGGATGCTTTAAAAAGCTAACCATTGTGAGCCGTTAAAATTTTCAGATTTGTTTTCTTCCATTCAAATTCTTGCTCTAATACGGAAAGTCTACTGTTCCCGACCAAAGGGATACTGATCGGTTCCCGATGGCCCGCCAGGCCCACTTTGGCCACCGGACGGCCGATCCGAGCTGTCCAAAAATTCTATAAAAAAAAAAACGAGTGGGCCTTCGCGAGAATCAACGGCATTCGATGTGTGTAGGTGCTCGAAATACATATATAAACAAAAACATGGAGTGTTTGGATCAAGCACCTACACACATTGAATGTCGTTGATTCTCGTGTGGGTCCACTCGTTTTTTTTTATAGAATTTTTGGACGGCTTAGATCGACCGTCCGGTGGCCGAAGTGTGCCCGGCGGGCCGTCGGAAACCGATCGGTATCCCTTTCCGGTCGGGAACCGTAGCACCGCTAATACAGCCTGAAAGATTTGTTGATTGCCCTTGCTGCTTCATGTTTCTGACTCTTCTATTACTGGCATTCTGCTAACCTACACCACCATTAAAGAAAACTAGTAGAGCTTTGGTCAAAGATATACGTAAATGATTTCCTTATATAAACAAGTCTCAGTAGTATAAATGAGCAATATGCCCTGGACCTAAGGAGTTGTTGGGACTAATTATTGTTTTGGGACACCGCAGCGTAGTGCTCTAATTATATTCACAACTACATATTTTAGCGGCACTCAAACCTAATAATTGTGAGTGTAGGCTGAAGCCCGGAAGCAAAAGCATAAAAACATGAGTTGCTAAAATTCGAAAGAGCGGAGAATTAGAGCAAAATGGGCAGATAATAAAGATTAAGAGCAAAAGCAAAAGGTGCTTCTGGAGATAAAGTGACCGAGGCTCTAATCTCTTCTACGATCACATTTATACATAATTCATGGACTCGGTTGTAAGTTCCACACAAACGTATGGTTGCGAAAGGAATTGGGCACCGTGGTGAAGTACGGAAAATCACGTGGCGGTGCACAGGAGCACCGATTAGTCTCTCAGTTGTTTGGACCACCTAGTCGGAGTGCTGTGGCTTTCAAGTACCGAGACTACTGTATTTTCCTAGGGGAGCCTGGGAGGGGTTCAGTAATTGAGATGAGGACTGCACTTGAATTGAATTCAACTGTGCCATGGTATTCGAGTCAATGAGTGCATATGTGTGTGTGTATATATATATATAGATATATATATATATAT
>JAOTQK010000002.1:8050808-8060869 GCA_025642025.1 Rhododendron ferrugineum
ACCTGGGCAAGCTCGGTTCGAGTTTGGCTCGTCATAATTTTCATTGAGTTCGGCTCGAGCTCGAGTTCGCTAAAAAATTTAATGAACGAATTTGAACATTCTAATACTCGACTCGATTCGATTCGTTTACGCCCTAGCCATCAGCAACATGAAACGGCAACACTACAGACGACGCAGAACAAACTTTGGCGTTGTATTTTCAGTCAGGAACAACATCAGCGTACGTGGTTTTCTCGAACATCTTGACAAACAATACTTTAACTTTTGGGGGGCCACACGAGAGAGAATCCCAAAAGCTTCTACTCCACGAGTATTCCGATGCGATAACAAACCTCATAATTGCCCTTCTCTTTTTTGCTAATCCACTCACTCTGTATTTGTAAAACAAAGCCAAATCTCAAGTCGCTTGTCACCCATGCACCAATCTCTCTTTCCTCTTTAGCATTATCCCAAAATGCTTCTTCTGATAGACCCTTAAACACACACACTACTCTCTCTCTCTCTCTCTCTCTCTCTCTAGCAGAAAATGAGTTCTCAGAAAGCAGCAGTTCTTGTTGCTCCACTTCTATCACTGTTCTTGTTCGTCAGTTGTGTGATATCTGTTGTCAGTTCAACTAAAAGAGACGTCGCCGTTTTACTCCGAGTCAAGAACAACCAACTAGACGACCCAAATAATCGACTCGGCGACTGGGTCGAGACGACCCCAAACGCGCCGTGCAACTGGAAAGGCATCACCTGCGACCCCCAAAACGGCGCCGTCGTCTCCATCGACCTCTCCGATCTCGCCCTCGCCGGCCCATTCCCGGGCAACTTCTGCCGTATCCCGACCCTCCAAAACCTCTCTCTCTCCTACAACACCCTCAACGGCTCTCTCTCCTCCACGTCCCTCTCTCTCTGCTCTCACCTAATCTCATTAAACCTCTCCTCCAACGTCTTCGTCGGAAAACTTCCGGAATTATCACCGGACTTTACCAACTTGACAACGCTCGATCTCAGCTTAAACAACTTCACCGGCGTAATCCCGGCGAGTTTCGGTCGGTTTCCGGCGCTCAAAATCCTCCGTCTGGTTTCAAACTTCCTCAACGGCCCAATCCCTGAGTTCTTGACAAATCTCACCGAGTTAACTCATCTCGAACTCGGTTACAATCCGTTCGCGAGTCCGCTGCCTTCGTCGATCGGAAACCTTACAAAGCTTGAAAATCTTTATCTTCCGATGTCGAACCTTATTGGAAATATTCCCGAGGCCATCGGAAATCTCGTTTCTCTCACTAATTTAGATTTATCAGATAACAATCTCTCCGGTGAAATCCCTAGCGCAATTGGTGGATTGAAAAGCGTGACACAAATAGAGCTGTACAGGAACCAATTATCAGGTGAAAAATTACATTTTTTTATTGCTAAAATATACTATTAGTCCTAAATTTTTGTTTTCGTATTTTTTTGGCTTCTTTTAAATTCACGTTACATTTTTTTTAATTAATCATTCATCCCCACAAAAAAATATTTTAAATGTAAAATTTGCAACTATAAGTAAAATAATTTCCTTTTTTCCGTTTTTAGTGTCCTAAACTTCATTTCACAGTGTGGTCCATGATTTGATTTTATATTTTGCCTAATTATCTCGTAGGTATGAATCTGGAATCATTATCCCAACAAACGTTATAAAGAAGAGTTAACCAACAAATTACAAAGGAGCAAATAATATCGACAAAAATGTGAGATAAAAAATTTAATCATAACATCAGGGCTAAGGTTGAGTTTCTCCTATTGTTTAAACGGACTAAACGGGTGCCCAAAAAATGGATCCCAGGTCCCTGTAGCGACTTCAGGTTGTTGCACCATGTAGCGTGCATTTGAGCTGTCCATCCTGTCAATCAAATGTTGATGTATGTTTGTTAACTCTTATCGGTGAGAGCGTAGCAACAAAAAAAAAAACTCTTATCGGTAAGAATTACATTTGAGCAGTAAGAGCATTTCAACGAATCTAAACTATTGATTGTGGAAACGGCCATGGTGCAAGGACTTGAGGTCGCTACAGAGACCCGGAACACTCGTACAAATCAACTAAAGCTCCATTTAACCAAAAAAATAACTTGTATAAAACTCCATTTAATTATAGACAAACTTTTCAGGAAAAATCCATCCTAATGTTTTGAAGTAATCCCATATTTCTTGCTCCGCAGGTGAACTGCCAAGTACTCTATCGAACTTGACTTGGCTTGTCAATTTCGACGTGTCTCAGAACAACCTCACCGGAAATCTACCCGCGAGTATCGCCGGAATGCCTTTACAAGAACTCGGTCTCAACGACAACGGTTTCCGCGGCGAAATCCCCGAAAGCCTAGCCGCAAACCCCAACCTCTCAGTCCTGAATCTATTCAACAACAGGTTTTCCGGTAAATTACCCGTTGATTTAGGGCGTAATTCTGACCTCACTATTGTCGACTTCAGTTATAACGAATTCGTCGGTCCGTTGCCTCCCCTCCTCTGTCACAGGAAAAAACTTGAACACCTCTGCACTTTTGGTAACAAACTCACAGGTCCTATTCCGACGTCGTATGGTGATTGTACCAGTCTTAATTACATACGTATGTTTGGTAACAATCTCTCTGGACCGGTTCCAGTTGGGTTCTGGAGTTTCTCTGGACTCACATTTCTGCAGCTGGAAAACAACAATTTCGATGGCTCAATCCCTCCTTCCATTTCAAAAGCCCGACGCTTGACGGTGATACGGATTGCCGGTAACAACTTAACCGGTGGAGTTCCGAAGGAAATTTGTCTATTGAAAGAACTTTTATATCTTGATGCAAGCAGAAATCGATTTTCTAATGAGTTGCCGTCGTGCATAACTGAGTTGAACAAGTTACTGACTCTGAACCTCGAGGAAAACATGTTAACCGGTGAGATTCCAAAGAGTGTTGGTTCATGGACAGATCTAACGGAGTTAAGTTTGTCACGTAACGATTTTACAGGCGAAATACCGAGTGAACTTGGGAATTTAACGGTGTTGACGTACTTAAGTTTGTCACATAACAATTTTACAGGCGAAATACCGAGTGAACTTGGGAATTTACCAGTGTTGACGTACTTAGACCTTGATGGGAACTCGCTTTCGGGTGAGATACCAGAGGAATTGACAAAACTGAAGCTTAACAAGTTCAATTTGTCCAATAACAAACTGGAAGGTGAAGTACCTAGTGGTTTCAATAGTGAACTTTTTCTCCCTAGTCTAATGGGTAACCCAGGTCTATGTAGTCTGGACCTTAACCCGCTCCCAAAATGCCCGAAATCCAAACGGCTTAGCTTGTACGTGGTTGGAGTTCTAGCGGCCGTCGCTTTGGTGATGATTGGGACACTTATCTGGCTCCTCAAAAGGAAAACTATTTGTATACTTTTCAGTAAGAAACAGGGTACATTGAAGATTACCTCATTCCAGAGAGTCGGATTCAATGAAGAGGACTTGTTGGACTCATTAACTGAGGAAAACTTAATAGGGTCAGGAGGGTCGGGCCAGGTTTACAAGGTGAAGATCAAGAGTGGAGAGACTGTGGCGGTTAAGAGGCTGTGGGGAGGAAACAAGGGAGGGGATACAGAGGTGCTGTTCCGATCAGAGGTGGAGACGCTCGGAAGAATCCGGCATGCAAATGTTGTGAAACTGTTGGTGAGTTGTGTTGGAGAGGATTTCAGGATTTTGGTGTACGAGTACATGGAGAATGGGAGTTTGGGAGACTTGTTGCATGGAGACAAGGGTGGGGTTTTACTGAATTGGGCTGAGAGGTTTTCGATAGCGGTTGGGGCAGCCAGTGGGCTGGCCTACTTGCACCACGACTGCGTCCCACCTATTGTTCACCGGGATGTAAAGTCCAACAACATTTTGTTGGACGAAGAGTTTGGGCCACGAGTGGCTGATTTTGGGCTGGCCAAGACATTGCAGCACAATTTGAGGGAAGGCGATGGAGCCATGTCGCGTGTTGCCGGTTCATGTGGCTACATTGCTCCTGGTGAGTTTTTTCCTAGATGATCTTGGTCTTTGTAATTTGTACTTCATCATTTACTCTTTGTAGTATATATGATTGCATAGTATGTGAATTAGATGACTGTAGCTCAATGGGTACAAACTACAAAGGTTTTGGCAACTTGAATTGTTGGTGAGGAAACAAATAATAAAATGATCAGTCCCAATTATCTATCGTTGTAGACCTTGACAAAACTACTCACCGAAACATATATTTACCCACACTGCATGGGGCGAAAAGGTATCACAATTCAATTGTTTCACTCTGGGAATGTGAGTTAGCACCCTTTGCACATTTTTTTTCCGAACCTCTCATGTTTAGCCCATGTTATAGTCCGGTCCCGTTGTTCTCAAACCAAAGTGAGAGCCACTGGCTTTCTCAAATTCTGTACTTCCTCCTTTCCTTTTCCTCCCTGCATACATCCACGATTCAAATATATCCCAAGTGAATGCATATCAAACGGGTATTTGACTTGCGTCACTCAAGGAACAATGGGGGGTAACAAACATGCAAGGACATAAAATATGCAGTCAGGCAATATGAATTTTTGTGGTCTTTTTTAGTGGCTCACTTTTTGTTCATGGGTATCTCTCTCCCGTTTGGTAATCTGCTGCTAGTTTTGTATAGGTACTCAATTACCTCATCAATAATATCATAAACTTATCCATACTGTTAAAACTGTGTTTTACTCGTTGCAGAGTATGCCTACACACTACGAGTGAATGAGAAAAGTGATGTTTACAGCTTTGGCGTGGTTTTGTTGGAGCTCATAACTGGTAAGAGACCTAACGACGACTCCTTCGGGGAAAATAAGGACATTGTCAAATGGGTAACTGAGATTGCCAATTCATCTCCACAAGAACGAAGCGGCGTGGCCACCAATCCTTGCATAGATTGGAGACAGCTTATAGATCAAAGGTTGAACCCATCAACAAGTGATTACAAAGAAATCGAGAAAGTTTTGAACGTCGCTCTCCTTTGCACATCGGCCTTGCCCATTAGCAGGCCCTCCATGAGAAGGGTCGTTGAGTTGCTGAAAAAATATAAATTTGCGGCTCACCAAGAGTTTTGTGCTGATATCGTTGGTTAGTTGTTTAAACTCTTTGCCTCTTTTCTGGGCTGTGTCCAGTTTTCATGTGATAGAGTTGTGCTAATGTGGCAAGTAGAAACTGAGGCCAAGAACTGTTTTTTGGCTATAGGCTCATATTTTATGAAGCAAAGGGTGAATTGATTATCTTTCCAGTAATACAGTGACTATGATTTATTGAAGTTTCATGGAGAAATACATTTTGTGAGCTTTAGCGGACACGTGGCCGCATTTTTTGTTCTTGTTATCTTGAATAAGTTTTATAGTTTACTAACAGAATTCAAGATTTGCAACACATGTTTTTGCCACACCAGCCACATCTGCAATCAACAAATCAAGAATCTCATTCGGGGGTCACATGGGAATTACAAAAATGATTCTCCTTTTTTATGTTCTCATCTTCAAAAGCTTGTAGGCAACAAAGTTTTTCTTCCCTGAAAGTGTGACCGATAGGGCTCCTCCCGGCGGATGAAAGTATGCTTCTACACTCCTCAATTAAAGTTCGAAGAGGAGAGTATTGAGGAGATCCCTCCTTCAAAAATTCAGGCCCCTTTCGGCTAAGGTTCTTATTTTCCGCTTTACGAGACAAGACGTGCTTATTTTAGTTAGTGGAACACACCCTCAATGAGGTGCTTTGTATTGCATTGGGTTTAGGTCCAAGTAGAGTACAATAACGGCCATACGATATAGGACACTGATCAATATAGACAAATTAGCACGTATTTGTTCTTTTCAACTTATATCATGTCTGTATGCACTAATTAAAGTACGTAGTAATATTACAATAATCTATTCTAATATAAAGGGAGAGTACCTTTGGAGTGAAACTCACCTTCGAGGCTGGTCACAATTTAGTGAATTTACTATTCCAAAATCGTCCCAAAAAGCGAACTATTTTAATTAAAATGGGCCATGAAATAAAGATTTGGTGGATTAAAATCAATGGGCTGCACTAATGCAAATTTAAGCCCAGTTGATTTCGGTCCAAATGAGATATGGGATATGGCCTCTTGCCCTTTATTATTTGAATGAAATTTTGTAGAGGCACATGGAAGATGGTTCTTCAATAATACCACGGAAAGGGGATTTGGTTTTCTGGCACTTAGTTTCAACTGGCCATTTCATTAAATGGCCAATTATATATATCCTTTAAAGAGCATGAAATGAGTTAGTGGGGCAATCCACACTTTGTCAGTAACTTCCCCTTACTCGTGTAGCCCATGGAAGAAGGAGAATTCGGGTTGGTGTTGTGCAATGGTGTGCATAGTACGGTACTGCGCACTTTCGAGCCGTCGGATCGTGCATCCGATGACTCGGATCTCATCTCGGCAACCAACGATCAAGAGCCGTTCATTACCGAGATGAGATATAAGCTGTCGGATGCACGATCTGATGACTTAGAGGTGCATAGCACAGTGCTGCGCACACCACTGCACAACACCATCCCCAATTCGGAAGAAGGGAATAATTGGGAATTGTTGCATAATCCCATGATTTCTTAATGGAAGCTAGGGTGGGACACTTGTTAACAAAGGAGAAGGCAGGAAAATCGTGCCAAGGCTGTTGGACTTTTTATCAGCCTAAAAATACAAGAACTCGAGATGGGAAAAAATGTCCAACAGCAATCAAAAGTTTTAGTTTTTTAATTCAATCCTTTTGCTTCCATCAGTATCTTGGATTTTTCCTTCCATAAGTATCATGTGATGGTGTTCCCTGGACTTATAATAGTTGTGTCTCTCCCTCTCCCACGTCTCTCTCTCTCTCTATTTTTATAAACAAAAGAAATTCAAAAATCTAGAAAAATAGAATTGGGTTTGGATACTTTTGAAGGCAAAACACATTTGCATAGTATATTGATTGATTGATGATTGATTTTATTATTCTGATATAATAAAGTTATTTTTTTTTTCATTTCATTCTGCTTTCCACATGGTTGGAAAATTATTAAGTCATCGTTCGAGGCAAAACTACAAACCACATTGTGGCCTCAACCTTTGGAACACACCAATCGCATTACATATGAAGTCAGATTGAGGCGCCCTCGTCTATTCACAAGTTAGACGTCGACAAGTCCTCACACGCCTGTGCTCATACTGCACACGCCATTGATTTTTTGCTCTCACACACCCGCATTGAATTCTCAATCTTGTTTGGTTGCAGTTTGGAAAAATGTTATATATTTTTTAGATAAAATGTGACATGAGGTGATACATTTTAAAATTCTGACGGAAACGATAAGGGCGCACCAAGGACTCATTTGGGCCCCAAGGACAACTTTCGGAGGAATTCCAAAACCCAGTAACATGATTCTTGGTACCTCAATACTGTAGTATGCAATACTAAAATTCTACCCAACTTATTTTTTTTATAATAATAACAAATACCGTGACATATTTGGCTGGTGTTTTTGGGAATGATTTTAACACTCTTTTTTCCTAATGGCACTACTCATTTTGTTTTTTAGTTGTGTTTTGAAAATACTAAACTACCCCTTAATGCAATAATTTTTTACAAAATGCATGGGTTATTTTGTAAATTAAGCCACTAAAAGAAAAAAAAGAAGTGCCAAAATCAATTTGAGAAATGCAAAAATCACTCCTCTTGATAAAAAGAAGATTATTAAAATCATTTTCCTTTTTTCCCCTTCACTCATTTTCACGCCTTTTCTCCTCTTTCATTTCCTTTTAGGCCCCGTTCAGATGACAGGAAAAGTATGGAAAAATCAACTTTTCCATAAATTTTGTCATGTTCAGTTACCAAAAAAAACAATGGAAATTACAAAATCACTTTCCCCACCATATGACATACAAAGCATTCCATAGTAGCTTTACTTCAACCATGTTCTTCTGAATTAAATCTTGTATACCAAAGCAAACATAAATTTAGCAACTCATCACAGTGTGAGTTCACATACATACATTTACCAAAAGAATAAAGTGGGCATTGCACCTTGAAATGTAATATGTATTATCTAGAACAAAAACAAGTAACCTTTGTTTGTTTAACTTCAGAATTTTCAAATTGATTCTCACCTACCTGCTCACTCAGAATTGTCTAATACTTTCATTGAACATTCAATCACGCTCTAAGATATTCGGCATCCTTTCACACGTTTTTAAGGCACAAATCGATCTTAAGTAACACTTTTTTTTATCCCCACAAAGCAAGAGGCTTCATATTTAGCACACAGATATATATCACATAAGATTAATTCCATACATTTTTAACCCTCAAAATAAATAACAAATCAAATTGGTGGATAGTATTAGTTTACTTGAATTACCTGTTTGGTTGGTTAAAACTAGGATATACACATTCATTCCGTCCCCCTGAAAAGGATAGGAGTTTATTACCGGCGACCTTGCCACAGCCTTTATCCTTTCATTTTTGTTAAAAAAAGCGAGAGGAAGAAAGTAGCTGATTGGAATTACCACAGAGGGAAAAAGCCACAATTACCCGTTTCTCGAATCACAATTCGAGAAACGGGTGTTTTTCAAAATGAACGGCAAGGAGATAGAACTAACCAAAATACACTCTCTTTTTAAACATCAAAATGCAATTTCAATAGACAAAATATTAACTTAAAGTGCCAAGTCACAATATCAATTTAACATCCAACGTACAGGCATCATGCAAAAAATGTTGGTCGAGTAACAAAATACTCATCTCTTTTCAAACTTGCTAAAGACGGTGAGTTTCGTTAACTCAAACCATCTCATAATTAGGAGAGAGATTAAATTATAACAATAGGAGTAACTCATAATCTATTCGAAGAAATTTATAACATTAGAACCACACAAAGTAGATGTTCATCATCTATTCTAGCTAGCTGCAAAAAAACCAATCCACAGGTGGTTTTTTCTTAGCCATGCACCTAAACTATAGTTACGACAAAATGAACCAATACATTTGACATAATAATGAGAGGGTTTTTTTTTTTTTTTTTACATCGAAAGATATTTTATTAATCAAATGTAAAAGATACAGAGATTAACCTTAAGAAAAGAAGAGACATCGATAAAATAACCCTTATGTATCAAACAAATTAGCAAATCATATTAACATTCTTTTAAATCACTTGTGGGAAGAATACGACAATAACCTTAATAAATGAAGGGACATCGATAAAATAACGTTTATGAATTAAACAAATTAGCAAACCATATGAGAAAATGTCAATACCACACAATAGAATTTTTGGTACTGATCAAAGTGGAATGGTACCAGTTGTACATAGGAGTAGAGCAGAGCAGCCGTGTCGTGTCGTGTCGTGTCCTCCATGTCTACTCCGTTAGAGAAAGGGCGAAACATTGATCACAGTGATTTTTGAGCAATTAACCCTTGAAATTGACCATTTACCTGTCAAAAAGATTTTAAAAAAAAACCCACAACTTACAAATCTCTTAGAGAGAAAAACATCAATAATTACCTAAATGGTATGTTGGTGTATAAGGTATGTTGATCACCGAAATCACCTAAAAGGTATGTTGCTGTAAAAAATCATGCTGATCGAAGATTTGTACCCTCATTTATTCGAAAAATTAAAGGATTAGATTGGACCGCACACACTTTTGTGAGTGTGTTTGTACATTTGTGCGTGCAAATGTGTGAGGTTCTAGACTAATTAATAAGTTATTTATATATTAGTGACCTTGGATTTGGAAGTTGGAATATATTCGTCTTTGTTTTTGTCCGATGTTTGATGTGGACCAAAAGAATTGATGGTTGCCCTTAAAATTGGTTTCTCTTTTAATTTATGTTAAACTTATATTATTTTGTCCCCAATTATTGAACACGAATGGAGAAATCGATCAAACCGCCAGTTCATGCCTATCAGTTATATTGCAGTTTTTTATATGCTCATTAAAGTAAATAAAAAATGGGACCCCCCCCTCTCTCTCTCTCCAACCCTAAAGAAGCCACCACCCCCATCTCTCTCCTTCCCCTCCCCCCAGGGT
>JAOTQK010000002.1:8079037-8096236 GCA_025642025.1 Rhododendron ferrugineum
TACTTGTAAATTGCTTATCTGTAATATTGTACTACACTACTACTTCATATGAGGCAAGTATGCCACTTTTTATTTTTTTTATGAAAAGAAATTCATGTGGTGTAGTTGTAATTATTCTGGCAGCTCTCTAATGTTCTGCTGGTGTATTGGGGTGATTTGGAGGAAGAGGAAGAAGAGGAGGAAGAAGAACAGATTGAGGATGAGGAATTGGAGGATGGGATTCAATCTGTTGACTGTCTTTCAAGGTACTTGTAAATTGCTTATCTGTAATATTGTACTACACTACTACTTCATATGAGGCAAGTATGCCACTTTTTATTTTTGTTATGAAAAGAAATTCATGTGGTGTAGTTGTAATTATTCTGGCAGCTCTCTAATGTTCTGCTGGTGTGGGACGTGTGGCTGAGTGATCAGAGTCAACTTAGCATTTTGTTTGGATTCTGAATTTTATTGAGGGGTTATATAGAAGATAATGCAGTCAACAAACTAAGTTATCTTTTTTGTGTCCTTGTGATTATGCATTACGTGCCTACCCCTCCCAATGAGAAGAAACCAACCGTGGTGAAGAAAAACAATGGCTTTGTTCGTTTAAGAGTTTTGAGTATTTTAGTTTTGGTAGTGGGTGGAGAAAGAAATAGGGTAATGATTGGAGAGATAGGTAATGAGTGGAGAGAGATAGAGAGAGAAATGAAATTAATAATTAGAGAAATAGGGTAATGATTGGAGAAAGATATAGGGTAATGATTGGAAAACAAAGTAAATATGCTAAACGAACATGACCAGCTTCTTCATCGTTCTCTTTCTTCCTTTCTCTTTTTTTTTTTGTTGGGAGAGGGCTGGGGGGTAAATAACTAAATATGTTTGTGGCATGCCCCTTTAGCATAGGGATTGAGGGACAAAAACAAGTAAATTTACTCCTTTTATTTTGCTGTTGTTCCCTTTACAAAAAGTGTTTGTCCATTTACGAGCGTATATTGGTGGACAGTGGAACGATATGTTGCCCCTTTCTCTTCTTTTCACTGACCTGTATGACAGGAGGGACAAGAAACTTCGTTTTCTAGAACATACATCTCCCGCTAGATTATTTTTGTTTGAATATGTTTCTTCATCATACCCGACGAATCATTTGTTAATTGGATTAAATCTTCTGTCTGTTTGTAAATTCCCCAAGGAAGTAGGTTATTGTATGACGGGGGAACTGTTACATCAATTAACGAGCTGATTTCTATTTCGTTGTTCAGCACTCCTACTGGTGTTGAGACTCCAGATGTCATTGACCTTCGCAAGCAGCAGAGGAAGGAGCCTGAGAAGCCTCTTTACCAAGTTAGTACACCGTGGCGTACATGAGCGGCCCTTTTCTGATTCAAGTCTTGCAATATTGTTCCAGATGCTTACTGTTCTTTTTTCTTTTTTGTAAAGGTACTTGAGGAAAAGGAAGAAAGGATTGGTCCGGGAACCTTACTTGGAACATCTCATACGTATGCATTCTTCTTTTCTTAGCAAATTTGGATTACATATGTATTCATATTTTTTGCGTTTATAAAATCTCTTCTTCTCGAGTGTAGAAAGTATCTTACACTTTCCTACTAACAGTTATGTCATTGGCACTGGCACTGGCACTCAAGACAAGACAGCGGCCAAAAGGGTAAGAAATTTTATGATATTTCCTTGCTCTTTTCGGGTTCAACTTTCAGTGCAAAGGACTTTACAATAGTTGAACCAATACTTGCCCCCACCCGAGCACTTCTACTCAATTCTATATCGGATAGGCGGTGTTTGTTTTTCTTTTGGGCTCCAGTTTCTCCATTTTCCAAAGTGACCCCGTTGATTTTGATATTTAGGGATTAGGTGGTGGGTGAGTTTTAGCTATGTTTCATTTTTCGTTTCTTTCTTTTCTTTTTCATTTTGCTTGGTGGGCATCTTGCCCCCCTTTTTTTGTGCCTTTGCTTATTTTATTAACACCACATTTATCCCTCTTGCTGATCAAAAAAATGTGAGCAGCACTGAACCCAAGCAACACTAACACTCCCGCTTTCTGAGTTTTTTTTGTACCTTTGCTTATTTTATTAACAACACATTTATCCTCTTGCCGCTCAAAAAAATGCGAGCAGCACTGAACCCAAGCAACACTTACACTCCCCCTTTCTGAGTTTTTTTTTTTCTATGGTGAAATATGGATAGTTAAACTTTATTCGTAAATAAAGAACTGGATCTAGAATTATTTGGGGTGAAGATAATGCATATTCTGGAATCTGGATTTTTGAGCTAATCGGATATGAGTCCAAATAATGCATTTTCTTGAAATGTACTCTTGGGTTGTTCAGCACCTTGTTTTCCTGTGAGACTATGTTCATAACCTATTTACCTGAAAGTGTAGTCACAGGAATTTTAATTGATCTTCAACGGTCACAGGCTCAATGACGTTTCTCACTTTTCATTGTTTTGTCTATCTTCTTTTCAGGTTGATCTGCTTAAAGGTCAGAGATCAGATGGAGTTGATGTTACGTTGCAGCTGGAGGAGTTGGAACTCATGGACAATGTTTTGCCTACGAAGTAAGTGGGGCCCTTCTACTATGTTTAGTTTAAATCTCGGTATATGCTAGCCATAATAATTTGCGTCTACGATACGTATCAAAAATAAAATAAAATTTGCGTGTATGATCACACACATTTGTAACTTGCCACAATAATTAGTAACATTGGTATGCGCCACAGCACCGTAGATAGCCGTTGGTCACCTATTCGTAACTGGCCAGAATGGTACATAACTAACCCCACAGAAAAAGGTTGTAACATAACAGTCACAGATGTACATAACAAACCACATAGACAAATACATACCAATTGAGCCACATAGTGTGTAACCAACCGTAAAATGGACACGTTTCTATATTACACTTTATTATAGCTATGCTGGTGTTTTTTTTTTTTTGATCATTAGCTATGCGGGTGTCTGATGCCATTTGGCTTTGATTTGGGGACATGGTTCCGCATAGCTATATGCATACCGGTGCTCTGGACTATCAATGAATGAAGCATGGTAATGTATACATAAATTGAATTGGGTCTCTAGGCCTGCTCTCTCTGATGCCGTTTGGCTTTGATTTGGAGCATGGTTCCGCAGCAAAACAGGTATATGGGGGCCACTATTTCAATGGTATTCTGAGAGCAGCCACTTTGTGCATATTGCTAAAGGTTAGGTCTGTCTCCAATCTTCTCTCGCCCATACCCCCAATGATTGGGGACTACATGGGTTTTGTTGTTGTTGTGAGCTATGCAGGTGTTTAGTATTGCTTTTTCCCAACATCACTTGCTACTTTGCGTTTCACATGTACGAGGAAGCGAGGGAGGAGGAGAAGCTGCGTAGTCAGAGAGAGGACTTCAGTGACATGGTTGCTGAGGTATGTGTCCAACTTTGTTTCTTCCCTTTCCTTACCGTTGGCTAGTTTTTGGACAAATCTGTCATGATGAAATTTATTTGATGCAGAATGTGAGGATGAAGAAACGTAAAATGCAGGGAAAGGAGGGGAAACCGAGGAAAAGGGAGTTCAAGTTATAGGAAGTCTTGGTTATGTAGTCGTTATGCTGTAATAATCCCAGATTCATTACGCCTTATTGGCCACATCTATACATTCATCATATGAATCATCTTGTTTGTGTTTCTGCATTGCAAAAAGAATGTAGTGGCAGTAGACCTACCACTCCCTGACTATAAACACAGCTGCACTAACCTAGTCGTTTGTTAATGATAATCTGAATGGTAAATTTGTGTTTTGATGCTTTCGACTTTGTTTCCGCTCGGTTAGGGTGGAATGTATGTTGTCATATATATTGCTTGTGGTTTACATGTGAGTGAGGTAAACCTCCTTTAAGGAGTCCGGCTCCTCTCCAATCCCTATGGAATTGGAGAGACCTCCAATCTATGTTCAATTGCGTCAAGTGGCACCTAATTCATACAAAGGTCAGGATTTAACATTAAGTGAAATGTTTTTCCAGCTCTATTTTTAACTCAAGTGATCCTCTGTGGGCACTCAATTACCGAACGGTGTCTTCCCTCCATCTCTGCTTTCCCTCCCCTGCGAAAACTACATTTTGCCTCAAAAATATCATCCAAGCCTTAAACGATATGGGTCAGATTCAAGTCTCATAGTACTAGCTTTTCATCTTACTGCGCATTATTTTTGGAGACCCGATCGAGAAACCCTAACTTTGTAATTAATCATCGTATAGCTGTATCACTTTGCTCAGGTTTATATCTACAGCAAATTAGTAATTGTCATTCGGGAAGAGAGGCAAATATTTGTTTTTTGTTTTTTTAACATTTCCTTTTTGCTATTGTTATATTACCAGTTGTAGGGCGCCTAAGACTCTAAAGAGGCTAAGATTTTGGTAAAGACAGATTAAACTCTTTACAACGTTGGTGTTGTTGGGTCGTGACCCCGACCCAGAACCCGCACCCCCAAGCACAAGCACGCAAACACAACCAAGCACAAACACGAGAGATGCGAGGAAAAACTCTGTATATGTATTAATCACAAAACAAATACAATATACATGAAAAAACCTCACGGGCACGCCACAATCCAGCTGCCATCACTCCTCTCTCTCTCCCTCACTCCGGTGGCTCTCTGACAGTCTCTCTGGGCATCTCCGAGGAGCCCCGCTTCCCCGTTGGGGGAGCTCTCAACCGGCTCACACTCCCTTACCCTCTCACTGTCTCACTCAGCCCACACCACACACTGTGCACACACGGCACATAATACCAAGGGGAATAATCCCCTACAACACAAACACACTCCTCTTGGGTGTACCCAACAGGTGTAAATATTTGTTTCCTCCAAATAAATTATATTGCGCCACGTCGTCATGTTTTATTGATTGGGACCACTGTTTTGCAAAGTGGCGCAATGTAATTGATTTGGAGGAAACAAATGTTTACACCGGCTGTGTAAAGAATTTATTCTCTTTTGGTAATTGATTGTCCATAGAAGATTACTTAGTTAAAAATAGAGCTGGGAAAAAAATTTAATTAATGGTTTAATCCTAACCGGGGCAGCGGCGAGAGGATCCACTGTGGCGGCGAGAGGAGCCAGTGCGGCGGAACGAAGAGGCGGGAAGTTGGCGAGAGGATCAGCCACAACGACGGCATACGAACCAGGCCGGCGGCGTGAGGAGGCGTAGCGCCGGCCACTCGAGGAGCCAAAAGGGAGGTGTACAAAGTCCAGCTGGCGGCGCGACTATACCATTATTGGCGTGTTTGCAATAACTGTGGATACAAAATTTAGATTTTAGCTTTCAAATTCTGCTTCAGAGTTTAGATTTTGAATTTTATTAGAAGTTTTTTTTTTTGCCACTAGATAGATGTCTAGCCTACTCCTAAGAATATCCACAATGGCATAATCAAAATTAGAAAACCAAAAGTTGTTATACCAGCTTTTAGTTATCCATTTAAGGATTTGTTGAGCTTAACAATGTTGAGGTCCACAATAGTTCATAGTCAAAAATCCATTTTTAGTAGAGAGAGGGATTCAGAAACCCAGTAATGCACCTCCGCACTACAGGGGCTGTAGGGCATCATTCAAGCGTCCAAAAGTATTTTTAACGGTTCAAATTTAAAACAAATTCTTCCAGGAAAAGTTTGTTTTAAATCCGAACTGTTAATTACTGAGATGGACGTCTGGCATGATGCCCTACAACCTTGTTGAGAAGTTCGACAATGCAACAAAATTGGGTTGATTTGACATCTATATTATCAACAAGTCAATTTTGTAACGGAAAAAATGGACAGTTTAACTTTTACTCTTTTTTTTTTATCAGCAAAAAAAAATTATTTATAGAAACTCGACAAATGGTACATCGAGAAAGAAAAAAGGACAAAATGAGGGAGTTGCAACAAAAACGGTGGTGGTAACAAAAGAACAAAATCCAAGGGTATAGGGTGGGTTCCCCAAGCAATATGAGAAAAGGAGGGGGGAATAACGCAAATAAGGAAGTCATATTAACTACTCCCTCCGTTTCTTTTTAAGTGTCTTGCTTTGTAATTTCAACTTATTAAAAAACATCATCATTACACCTTTCACATCAATTTTTACCTCCACTTTTCCTTATTACCCTCTATGGAAACATCATAATTACATTTTTACTTACTAACTTTTCAAAATTGAATCTACTTTTAGGGGCAAAATGGAAAATTCACCAACTTTTACCCACTAACTTTACAAAATGGACACTTATTAAGAGACAGTCCAAAATGAAATACTGGACTTTAAAAAAGGGACGGAGGGTGTAATTGTTATTATTATTTCTCAGAAAAACAAAAGACTCGTAAAACCAGAACGGGAAGATGGATAGCATCACAAAAGTTTGTAAAATTGCATAGTACAACAAATCTCAAACCCACCCCATAGGAAGATGTGTGTTGTTTATGCATGTGATCTCGATTGTGGTGGTAATTAAAATAAGTGAAGTTTTGCATAATCTGATCCGAGTTATCTACAAATGTGAGAAAAAGGGTACAATTGGGCACTTCAGGTCAACTCTACCCAAAAGTGCATGTAACTATGTTCCACTACAATTTTAGCACCATGATTGCACAAAAATATCTTTCCGCTCAAGCCACCTCCACCGAAAAAAGTACTCCGTATCTTGTATCCAGGGGCGGCCGAGGTATATGGGGGTGGGTGTGGGTTCCGAGAAAAAAAATTTTTTTACACTAATCAAAAAGTTAGTCAAGTACTAGGTAATTATCGATAACTGAATAACTTGATTTTTCACTAACCTGATGAAAAATAGGGAAAAAAATTAACGGTTCGAATCATAAAAACAATATTTCATTTAATGACTTTCATTTAAATACCACAGAATAGTTGAATCAATTCTTAAATCATTCTAACAAAAAAAAAAACCTAAGATAAATTATGATTTTACGTTTAACTTTTTTATTTGTATTGCTACCAATGACATGTAACCTACACGAGGAAACTCCAATGAGGTCATCGACATGTAACCTACACTAGTGAAACTCCAATGAGGTTAGCTAAGTGGTCTTAGCCTAGAACTTAAAATTAAGTTTGCTCATTTTTAAGGTCTCAAATTGGATTATTTCTTACCAATAATTCTAAGAGTCACCTCACCCCCACAACGAGAGTGGTTTGTAGGAAT
Source organism: Rhododendron ferrugineum (assembly GCA_025642025.1). NCBI lineage: Eukaryota > Viridiplantae > Streptophyta > Magnoliopsida > Ericales > Ericaceae > Rhododendron > Rhododendron ferrugineum. Next base: position 8,086,199 of record JAOTQK010000002.1, read on the forward strand.
TAATCTGAGAAACGCACAAGCTGGCTAATTAAGACACTTTGCATTACCAAAACAAACATGTACTAGAGAATAATTACGAACAGTGTCACACCCTTAGTTAAATTCTGGCTCCATTACTGCCTGTATTTTTTTTAACGGCTCCGTTACTGCTTGTAATTTTTTTTTTTTGTGTGATTTCAGCGACATAGAGAAATGGACGGCAATTTCTACACTTTTTTGGTAAAAAAAGATTTGACGTCGCAATTGGATGGGCAGGCACGTAGCCACATAGAGATTAGGCGGCAAGCTTTCCCATTTGAAGCTTCATGAATTGGATGGCAAGTAGTAGTAAAAGTTGACAGCCACGTGGCCGCTGTATTTTTTTGACACGAACACAACTTTTTTTTACGAGAGAAAAAAAAGGAGCATATATTATACTGTACAGAGGCACAACTGTAGTCGATAGGTAAGGCTTTGTGGAAGATTAGACTGGTAAATTGTTATTTACACCCAATTTTGGCCAAAATTTAGAAACACGGGTTAATAAAAAATTAATGGTTAAAAGAGTCATTATCTTTTTATCCTTGGAGGAGTTCGTGTGCAATGGGTCTCCCATTTTTGGGCCAATAGATGATTAATGGGCCACACCAAAGCTTCGTGAGCTTGGGCTAGATTAATGCCCAAGGAATTTCGTTAATAAAAGCCAAATCCAAACTTGTCTTGGGCCTGATTTTCTCCAGTTTTTGGAAAGGCTGTGAACGTCAAAATGGACTTCCTAAGGCCTAATGGCCCAGGAGCTTACTTTCCGGGCTTGGGCCTGGTTAAGGGCCTTATAATAAGTCCAAATTAGTTAAAGTCTTCTTTCCAGGCCTAAGTTAAGAAGACCTGAACCTTTAGGGGCCCAGTTTCACATTCCATGCTCTTTCTATATTCTAGAATGTACTTGAACCACCCAGAGCATGGTCCACGGGAGTACGGTGAGGAAGAGAGCATGGAATAATTGCTTAATGGTCTGGAAAGGCTATGAACGTCAAAATGGATTGCCTTGAAATACAAGCAGCTCAGGGCCTTCCTTCAAGGTGAAGGAAGAACAAGGGTACTTGGCATACATGCAAGCTGCCAACACAAGCAGCCCAGTCAGGTCTAGGACACATGGCGACCATGCAAGATGCTACTACAAGCAGCTTAAGGCATTTCTTCAATTCGTCTTGAAGAAAGGCCAGAGATACTTAGCATGCATGCAAGTTGCCAACACAAGCAGCTTGCAAGCAGCTCAACAGTTATGTCTCATATTTCTGAATATTTAGACACTTGAAATCGCAAGTGGACCCCCCGGAAGCACCTCAAAAACCAATGGAGTGGCCGAGAGGCCTGGATGCCTGGATATTCTGCAACTACTGAAAATTCCTTTTGCTTTCGACAGTTTTTATGCAGGAAAGGAGGCTCTTCAAGCCTTAGCCGATTTCTTGGAGGAGGGAGCAAGACCTGGACGTGTGGCAGCTCCCCATTGGTGCATTCCGAAGCAGCTCAAGCAGCTCAAGGCCTGAAACCTTTGCCTATAAATACCAGAATTGAAGGCCTTGGCAAAGGTTCCAGTACCAACAAGCCCAGCGCTTATCAAATTTATCTTTCATTTACTTTCCAACATTGTATTTCCTTTCAATCTAACCCAGCCTAGATCTTGTCATTTATTTCCTTGTATCCAAACTTTGTTAAACCGATTAATAAAGTTTGTTTCGTTCCCTCATTTCCTTTCGGTCCTTTCCTTTTCTTTTATCCATTTTTTAACAACGGTTAGAAAAATTTTAATTCCTTATCTAACAAAGGCAAGCAACGAACCATCACGAGGCCTTACCCTTTGGGTCGAGCACAATCACTTGAAAGAAGTCAAATTTTGAGGCACGAAGGCCTTAAAAAACAGTTTGGACTGCAATCGCACGCCCGCAACACAAGCCAATTTGGTTTTTGCACTCTTTTGTGGAAAACAGTTGTTGAAGTAGTGGGCGTGTCAAAGAGCAAAATGGCGACGGCGGTTGCGAGATATGCACTCCAGACGGCAATCGGTGGTGGTGGTTCACGGACACTTGGTTCCAAGAGAAACTTTGCTTCCTCTGCCCGTCACGACGACGCTTGTACGAAAACACTCTCTCCCCCTCTCCCTCTGTATATGCGTGTATGTTTCCTTTTTAAAATCTCAGCTGTTCGGCCAGTTTGCCAGAAAATTTTCGTTGTAACCGTAGTAACACGTCATTCTGATGACGTGGTGCAACAAACCAATCAAAATTCAAATAATGAACAGCTGGTATCCCAGTCATCAAAGTATCAAACAAGCCAGCTTGACAATTCACAGCTACTTGTAGATAACGCCGTTGACGAGAATGTTAGTTTTCTCTCCTGTACGCCTTCTGGGGAATCTATTCCAAAATTTCGCTCTTGCCCTCTTATCATATTCCAAAATTTATCATATTTTGCTTTAGGTTGGTTATCAGTTTTGGCTTGTATGATTTTGTTTTGTATTTGGTTATCTATCTGTAGATGTCATATGGCCTAAATCAATGAACTGATTTGATTTTCCGTGAAAAAAAAATGAATAAATAATTCAAAAAGTTGATGACAAAAAACTAACAAAAGTTTGTGTTATACAAAAATTCTATAAAATTAATCCAAACCCACCCTAAGTATGAATTTGAGTAAAAGATTCATTAATAGCATAGTGACTTCCTAGTAATGCTTTTTCTTTTTTAAACACAGAAGAGGAAGTTCTTAGCGCATTCAGTATACTTTGAGATACGAGCTTGGAGGATTTAGGGGAGGACTGCTATAGGAGATGGTTTTTTTTTTTTAGTCAACAAAATGATAGAAGTTTCATTGTCAATCATACAAAATAACCGAATATATATAAAAAAGACAATTCTCTCCAAAAAGGAGTCAATAACCAAACGAACATTCCATACTAAAAGCCACCAGAGATAACCCATACTAGATTTTGATACAACCAAGGAAAGAGCTACATGCTTAAGCATTCATTCCGAAGTTCTAGAAGGTGAAGGTAAAAAGAAGCCGATATTGAACGAAGCCATATCCATTTGAACAGCACGCTGCATATATAAACCATCTAAGTTAAAACTTTGCTACATAATAGATGTATCTGTTCGGGTTTTTGTTGATATAACACAAAAGATCGATGTACTTCAGGAAGCCAAATCCATACAAAGATAAGCAACTGTCCATCGGCAGAAGGGACAATCAGCTTCACTCTGCCAAAGAGAAAAGAGAATTGAATTTCAGTAGCTTTGTGAACACTGGGAGGTTGAGAACAATGCTCCATAGCATGGAAGGCTCACAATGTTAAAGCATGTAATTCAACAGCTAACTATTGTAGTGCTACTTTCCATACACTCGATCGTAAAAGACATTTTAAATATGAGCTTCAAGGCCTGAAAATACTTCCAAGGTGGGTCTCCGCAATTTATTTGAACAATTCGCCAATTTCTCCTACAGTTATATTTCAAGTAGTAAAACCTCTGCTTCCAGCTCAGGTGCTACAAAGCAATAGATACTGAGAGCATCATATACTTGTTCACTATACCACGTTGACATGCAAAGTGAAGTTAGTCGACATCAATTTCATATTTATTAGTCAAAATACACAGATAAAAGGGATAAGGTCCATTTTCCGAAACTTCAGTTTTGTAGATAAACGAATTTATGCTATTTGCCATACCTTATCCAACAAAACCACCAACCAATCTACCTATCTGAAATGAACACACTTCAAGAGGTAAGGTTTATTCCATGGGTGGTTAGTTCAACCACACACAAAAGAACCAAAACATTCAATGCAAAACTTGTAGAGTCCAAACTCCAAAGTATCGACTGATGATAATTCAAGGAACCTCATCATTTTAGGAGTCAAGTACAGTTACATCGAAAAGAGAGAATCAACAAGCCATTTAACTCCTAAAAGATCATGGAAAAGGTGGCGACTTATTCCTCTTAATCGACAAGCCATTTAAAGCCTATTTTGGCAGGGAAGATACTAAGTTGGCATCTCTTTGGTCTCAGTAACTTCCAAAAGTTATGAAGTAATAGGGGTCCATTGCTCATAAGGAAACGGGAAAGAAGGGTATTGTACTTCGAAATTCAAATGCACAGGGTCGAAGAATTGCATACAATGATTCCTACTTCTGGACATAGGTTATCATTCTAGATCTTGTTCAGAGAGAGAGATACATGTACTTCATCAAGCGAACTGTACTCCATGAAGAGAACAGCAAAGATGACACAAGTCACCGTTTTCCAAGATTTCCTATCTAATGTGAAAACAAGTCAAGCTTAAGAAGTGGTATGTCTGATCTGATTGATGAAGAGAATCTCTGATAAGTCGACATAACCATAATTGACTTGAGCTAACCTCCTTTAATAAAGGTTAACGGGTAACTACTGAGTTGGTGAACATGCACCTCATCAAAGGAACATTTGAGATGGCAATGTTGCGTGGTGTGGTAAGAAACAGAAACATGCAAGTTGTCTGCAGTTCTCTACTTGTGCCTATTTGTACTGAGATTATGTAAGAGAGACAAATCGTTAGAAAGAATTTTACCTAGTTGATCACCACAAGTTTGAGAGAAAAGCTGAGAATACAGTTGCACATATGGATACAAAGATAGACTTCAAGATCCCGGCCTTAACTTACAAAATTCCCAGAGAATAATTACTGTGATAGAATAGTTTCTCACCAAACACAATTTTGCTAGGAATTCGGGATTCAAAATTTCAAGAACAATGTTGTCACAAGTGGGGAAAGTTATTCAAAACTCCGGAGCAATGCTCCCTTCCCTCACAAGCACTTCCTTCTCTTGCCAGCAACAGAGTAATTTATCAAAAGAAAGAACAAAAGAACAAGAAATGGGGCCAGAAGTCAACCGGAAAAAAAAAACGTTGAGAGAGTAAAAAAAGGCACAAAGATAAATTTCCTGCTTCTAATAACGTAAGAAGCAGGGTCTGGAAAAAAGAAGCATATTTACGACTTGAAAGGGGAGATGCTATGATAGCAATTGTAGAAACCTAATGCTGCAGAATGCAAATCCCGATAAACAGCTGTAAACTAACACATGCATAGGTTTACAAACAGAAAATAGAGCAACAGAAGATTTATCACTTACACAGAAGGAACGAAAAGAGGGATATTTATCCAGGTGTTGATGAGTGGAAGTTCAAGCTATTCATTTCAGGAAAAGGGATATTAAAACATTAGTTTAGTTAAAGATTGGCTCTCAAACAATGAAGAGACGTAATCTAAACTTTTTCAGTGCGAAAGTTATTACTAATTACATACCAACCACAGAATCAGAACCTCGTGGTAATGACTTAGCAAAACTAACTAAAAGCAGGCAATAAATGTTTGTCTAGTGCTCCCAAACGTAACATGCAAATGCTTTTCTGAAAGCAACATAAGGAAGAATGAAAAGTCTGTGTTTAACAGTGAAAACTTTTCCCCGCTCCTCTCTTTCTCTAAACATTTCAGCCGCTAGGGTTCCACCAGGGGAGGGGCTCCACCAGATCCCCTCCCTTCCCGCTTCTGCTCTCTCTTCTCTCTCCCCCTTCCCTAGCATATTTGACCTTTTCATCTCCATTTCCTTCGTCGGCGACCCCTCTTCCGGCTTCGTCTTCTCTGTGTAGTATCCCGCCGGTTTACTCTCTTGGGGGTAATCAGTCCTAACCTTAACGGCAAGTGGTGTACTCATTACGAGGTCGGCGTGATCTCCTGCCGGTTTACTCTCTTGCGGGTAATCGGTCCTCGGCTTAACGGCAAGTGGAGATCTCGCAGCTGATGATGGTGGTGCGGTTCGGTGGTTGGTGTGTGGTATTGGTGGTGTCTGGTGGTGGGTTGTCAGCTGGGTTGCGGTGGTCGGTGAAGTGAGGCGGTGGTGATTGGAGTTCAGATCTGTTAGGGTTTGTTTTCTGGTGGCTGTCTCCTGCGCGTCTCTCCGGCAGGCTATTTGCCTTACCGCCGCTGTTTGGGCCCGGGCTAATCAGGGCTCAGTGTGGTGCAATGGTGGTGATGGTTTCTGTTCGGTGGCAGTCGTGTAGTGGTGGTGGTTGCTTTTTTAATTAGGGTTTTTTAGGGTTTTCTTGTTTTACTTTGGGCTTGGCCCATTAGGCGTGCAGGCTTTGTCCCAATTGGTGTCTTTCGTTGGTTTCTTGCCAATCGACGGTTTGGGTCTCGGACTGGGCCCAGGATTGTTTTTAGCTTAGTCTAGGAAATGATGCTGTTCTCCTTGTTCGTTTAATCTTTGTAACAATTTCAAAGATTAATGAAATTTCTTTACCGTTAAAAAAAACGCAAGGAAGAATGAAACAGTCTTACTTCTCAACTTCTCAAAATGAAGTTGTTACAACTTACATGCAAACAGAAAAGAACACTCGTACGGTCGTACCCCTCAAGCGAACCAAGGTAACAGACCAAGGCTCGAAGAAGGAAATGCAAAAATTCAAGCAAGATCTGGTCAGAGGAAACATGGTTATTCAAGAGCATGAAGAAAAAGGAGCGAATCTTCCAGCAAGATGCAGTCACAAAAGACTGAGGTAGGCAAAAACAAAAGGTCCACAATTCAGAATGACATTGAAACTTCTAAGATTTTCCACTATAAGTCACAACGAGGTTATATAAAACTATTAGCAACTTGAAAACAGTACACAATACAACCCAACTAATAATTCAGAAAGCAAATTCATTAAGCACTTCAACTGCCTCCATTCTTCAGTTCAGTAATTTCAGTGAAGTACTATAAAGTTTTCTTTTTTTATAAGTACCTATGATGCATGGACACGGACACGGACACGGACAAATACACAGACATGGGGACACGGGAATTCTTAAAAAATGGGGACACTTACACGGCGGGGGACACACCATGTGTATATTTATTTATATATTTATATGAATAAATAAATAAAATTAGTTTGACCTTACGAAATTTTTAAAAAATTGCAGTTCGGCCGCAATTTTTTAAAAAAAAATACAGTTTGGCCCCTACCGTGTCCCCAGCCGTGTCCCCCTCAAAAATTTAAATTAAATTATGGGACACGACACATGTGGCGTGTCCCATACGTGTCCCCGTGTCCGACACTGCGATACGTTGACCTCTAGAGATGTCAGTGCTTCATAGATAAGTACTATAGAGTATAAACATAGAGATTAAATGCGTACAAATTAAAAAAGAGAATACAAAGATGTCTAATAAATGTCGTTCAGTATGCGCAGTAATGCTCTAGTTTGTGAAGGAAAACATGGGAAAAATTCTCTCATTTCCTCCAATTTTTTCAGTGTAATGACGGTCAGATCATTGGGTTGCGGTTTATCTCTAATATAATTATTTACTTATAAAAAAAGGTTCATTTGGTTGCGGTCATTGTTTCGATTAGCCATTTTAACAGAAAAAATGGAACCCCATTAGGCAGTGAGAAAGGACGCCACTGCACCCAATTCATAGAGGAGCTATGTTACATGGATCCTTTATTCTGGCTGAAGTACCCGTGTCGATGTGTCCAACACCTGTATCCATTTTGACACTCGGATCCTCTAATTGTTATGATATTTACAAAAAAATTAATATCAAATTAGCTAGAAAAGCAATATTTCTCTCACGTGGACAGGAATAGCAAAATCATATTCTTCTTAATTAAATACATTTCTAAATAAAATTTACAATACATAATCGGGAAATATTATGCAATATATGCTACACATATGTGTTTAGGACGTGTCCCCGTACCCATACCCAATTTGGGGACACATATTCGAGTATCCTAAGATTTAAATTTAGGAAGGTGACGCTTGGAATTGCACCCGCACCATACTCGCACCCGAGTCCATGTAACTTAGGTGATAGCTTTTCTAAAGTTTCACTTAACCCCAAAAGAGAAAGGACATGAGGCAACAGAAGAGCTTAAATAATGTAAAAATTCAACAGTCAAAATGATTGCTGAAACACATTTATTCAAATTTGCAGATCAAGGGAAAAAAACATGTTCTTCAAATAAACTACTTTCAAGCCTAAGCCTTATCCATCCCTTGACTTCATACGTAGCACCAGAAATTACAAACAGGAACAAGAGGTGTTACTCCAAGCACCAAAGCCGATGGCAAGAACTTCGCTGTCCTTTAACAAAAGTCTGAGACTCCTACCCTTAAGGGGGCTAGTTTCCTTACTTAGTCCCCATGAATTATACATGTAGGAGAAACTTGAACCACTCACTTTCCAGAGATTGGTCTCACGTAAGGATACAACAAGGACATCAAAGAGAAGTAAGCGCCGAGATAAAACAGAACAAGTCTACTGTAGCCCATCAAACGAGCGATTTTCTGTGTTCCACATAGCATGTCGAATACATAACTACAGTGCTGTAACATCAAGGTTACTATAGCACTAGACTACACGTAGGAAATCGAAGCCTTAGAAGTAAAAGTTGCAAATCATAAATAAGTTCGCTGGTCATATTAGAAGTCCCTATTACATAAACCGATAAGCAATTCATTCTATAGTCAAGATGGAACCAATGGAGAGATGATTGCTGATATGGAAAACTGCATAGAGAGTTACAGACCTTATTCAAGGCTTTAATCTAACATTAAAGTAAATAGGAGTCGTGGGATTTATGGAATACTAAAACAGCTAAAAACACTAAGGCATGCACACAATATCTAAATGTAAATGATAAGGTAAGATCATGGGGAGAATAGGAGCAGAATCATAACTTTACCTTAGAATACACGATGCTTCTTATGAGGTGGTGAAGTAGATCTACCGGAGCAAGAGGAATCCACCGGAGGACGAAGGACCAAGCAAAGACGATTCCAGATTTTCCACAAGAGCAACTTGTTCCAATTCCTTTTCATCCAAGGGAGGTTCACAACTTCAAAGAAAGCACCTTTTAACCTTCTTCAGTTGCTTCTTCTTCGGGGAGGTGGCAGAGAACATATGCTTTTCGGCCTTCAACCACGGACGGTTGTCCACAAGGAACGAATAGCCAGGCAATTCAGGGTTGAGATCTCCGTCATAGATGATTACCTTCTTCTCCTCTTTAACAAGATGCCTTTCTATTGCTTCAGGATCGGAATCAGTTCCCGGCCAAAAATCCTTATCCTGAATTACAAAGATAAGCCTAGGGCGATCCAAACGCAAGCCCTCCTCCTTCTCCACCGCATCTGTCTCCACGTGGAGAAACCTGTACTGTAACAATGTAACCCATCTCTCATCCCCGCCGATGGGATCCACGTAAACGATCTTCAGCTTTGGCCTGTTATACTCGTCTAATTCCTTCTCCACCACCATTGCGCTACGAACAAACTGTTCAAAATTCTCGTCCTCCAACAACGTCAACCGCTTGCACTCCGACAACCAGTAAAGTGAATCCTCGCGAGCGTATTCCTCGTAAACAACTTCTTCTCCACTGGAATAATCATAAACAGGTTCTACATTGTCAAAGGGATAGAAAGAACGTATCAATCTTCTGACCTTCTTCTGACCTATTTCTCCCCCTCCTACTCCTAGGGAAAGTTGCTTCATCTTTAGCGCATCTCTGTCTGAACTCCTGATTACCTTCTCTAGTTTAGAGATCTTCATCTTCTTCTTGGGAGCAATCTGAAAAACTGTATCCAAAAACTGAATTACTCACGATTCACCAATTACGATCCAAACAACCAAAACAACAACACACACGCACTCACACACACAGAGATTTCTTGCCTTGAATATGAAAACCCTAGCCTTCCCGTGCTTTTCAATTTCTGATGATTTTTATCCCCTCAAGGCAGAAGGAGAGGATACCGCACCCTGAAATTTATACGGGTTAACCTCCCCTCCAAACAAATCCTTACTGGTACCAGCGTTGTGCCCGTTCGATACACGGGACAACATAAAAAAAAAATCACATCGGTGTTCTTCGTTCCCATGTTTCTAACAGATACAATGCTCAGTAATAATATTAACAAAGGAAATAAATAGTGGCCCAAACAACAACCTCTACAACAATGGTGGAACTAACAGTAGTATC
>JAOTQK010000002.1:8134751-8144787 GCA_025642025.1 Rhododendron ferrugineum
TGGTGGTAGTAGTGGTGTAGGAGGTTGTATGGGTTCATTTGTTTTTAAACGGGGGTAAAAATATAAAATACACTCCACAGGATCTATTTTAGGAATTGCACTCTATAGAAAAAGGATCTAGTGGGCTATGAAATTGAAAAATAGGACCGGCCTAGAATTAACTCATTTTTTTTTGGTAATGAAGAGTGGTCCTCGAGCCAACTTTCGCGCACCACATGACAAATCTCTCCAGTCCCCAACCTTCGCTAACCCAAAGGGTTTTTACGCATGGGAACTGAGAATTGATTGATAAGAAGGAATCAAATACGATAACAAAATGACATAGCTTACTGCCCCAATTCAAAGAGATTCAAGTATTGGGAATTCATAATTTGCTTGTTTGTTTCCCTTTTTGAAAAAAAAAATTCAACTCAAAAAATACTCATTACACCTATTTCTAATAATTACTCTTCACTCATTACACATATCTCCAATCATTATTCTCATTTATCTTTCTATCTCTCTTCACTCATTTTCCTTATTTTCAATCATTACTTTCATAAAAAATTTCTCAAAAACTCATCCAAACACAGTATTAGAAGCTCCCGCTTCTTCCGCTTGGTTGGCTACACCTTAACTATTCCTTTCGACTCTATCCATTATCCACGTGCCTCTGTCTACACCTGTCACGTTATATCGTGACAATCTTAGTACAACATATATGGCTTCCAACTCTGTCTTTCATGCTCGTACCAAGCATATTGAGCTCAACTACCACCCCAAGGGCTTTGCGCAGTGCAGATGAGTCAAACCTAGAACTTTGGAATGATAAGCCCATCTGTCTTGGTTGATCAACCAACTGCACTACCCTTTGGGGTTCAATTATGCTTCATTATGTAGATGTTTGATTAATTTAATCTTTTGTATAGATGATTAACACGTTAAGGCCTACAAGATCACTATGAGTCATAAAGTAAAGTAAGCTCATATTTAGTGCTATTTTACGGACACAGAGATCCTATAGGGCGAAGTGCCCTATGGGAGTTGTAGTGCAGCACATAACTGTTGATCTCATTAATTAATGGTCCAGATCAAAAAACAATTAGACCGGTAATAAATGATTCTTACCGATCATAATTAAAAATCATATTTCAACCATTCATTGTCAAGATCGATGGCCCGTATGCACCCTACAGAGTGCCGTGCAGGGTCTTGCACTACAGGATTTCCCAATCCTTATTTTACATCACATGATTAAGAGGATTCACATTCATTACCTAAACATGTTATTACAACAACACAACATTTCTAATCAAAACATTTATATGCACGACAATATGGGGGCATTGAGAGCCAATTTTTTTCTTAAAATATCAGATTTCAGACTGTGAATTACTACAAATTACAGGTTACAAGAATGTAGATTATGAATTTGTAAAAGAAATCCTAAGTTGTTTTTCTATGATGTTATCCATGATGAGTAACATTAAGGGAAGCGGCCCCGTTACACTAATGGAAATAAGTATTTATTTTTTTAATAAGAGTTTATTTTTTAAATTAAATGTAATATATTATGAGAGAATAACCTGTCTAGTAAAGAAAAAAATAAGTACTTTAAAATAAGAAACTTAGCAGAATGGACCCTAATTTCATAAAAATATGGGGGGTAATTTTGTCTTTCTATCCATACGCAAAATTAGAATGCAAAAGCTACTCATTGAGATTCTCAAATTGTGCCTCCATGGTTAAGTTCTGAAAATGATTTCATAAATTTTTTTATCCAAAAGTCATTTTTTCAAGTTCCCATCCAATTTTTTGTTTTCAGATTCCTACAATGCAAAATGGAGAATGTGTTGTGGAGGCGGCCAAACACCCATATCCTCCAACAAAAATAAAAAGAATAAAATTTTGGCCTTTTTTGTTATCGTACTTTTTCTCTCTCTATTTGTTCAAATTTCAAAATTATAATTTTGTTTAAAAACCTAAATAAATAAAAATAAATTTTGCAAAAAGATGTAAATTGAAAAAAAAAAAACACTTACACAAAATTTTGCGTGAAAAAGTAAAATGAAACTAAATTTCAACAAAACAGATATTGAAAAATGAAAAAAAAAAACCACTTAAAAAGTTTCCTATACAGGAAAAATATAAAATAGGCAAAAATGAAGCTCAGGCGGTGGCCAATTTCTCAGGCCACGGTACGTCGCCGTGGAAACTGCTTTTTACAACGGATTCGATATGCGGTACAGAAAATTTGGTTATATATCAATCGATAATCACTTCTTGTTTTTCATTGTTCTTCTTCTTCTTTTTTTTACCAGTTATTTACTTCTGAAAACCCTAATTTTCATTAGTGTATTGGCAGTCGAATTGGATTTGAGATTAGATATGCATTAGTGTATGCATGTAGGAGTACTTACTTAGAAAGTAGAAACTTTCTTTCAATGTCTTGATTTCTTTAGTGTTAATACACGCATCCCCAGTTTAATTATGTCGATCGTGTAAACTATATATCTTGTACAAAAATGCTACGGACACAGATAAAAGTGCGTAGATCCGGACTATTTCTGGAACCGTTTGATGCGTGTGAACCCCACGTTTCCCGTGTGGGACCCAAGCTGTATCGGACAGTTCCGGACACAACTGTGTTTGGATCTATGCACTTATGTCTGTATCTGTTAGCATCGGACTGTTCTAGACACTGTGTGGTATTGACAGCAAGAACACCGCCTCTCGTTGGGTGTCCCTAAATTTGTATCCAAAAACTTAGTGTGATTCCGCATGGCAACAAGTTTTGAAATGATAATTCAGGTTATCAGGTTTTGGTAAATTAACTCGCTGTGTTTTGTGGACTTCCAAAATCAGGCCTTAGGAAACAGATATTAATAAATCTGCTAGCAATCTGCGTTAGTGCTCGGGTTTGATTTTATGTCATTGCACTTGTCAACAAAGTTAATGGAATTATCTAGTCGTGTCAAGTTATTATTCTCCTTACTATCTTACAATTAAGTGTGAGACATGTGATATCCGTTCTTTTTGGGAGTCCGAGTCTCTCAAAATTACAGTGTTTTCTTAAGTAGTAAAGCCTAACCCTAGTCACAACTTTCATGGATTCTTCTAATGTATGAAGTAGTTTGGACACTTGACAATCAAGACAATGGTTGAATTCCTTCAAATCACTTCATAGAAGTTTCATTGAAATCATTGTTTTATAAAGCATATCGACCTTGATTCTTGAATGATCCACATTTCTTCTTCTATCGTAACAAAAGATTCTCTTTTTATGCGGGAAAACCCCATAATGATATTTAGGATTCAACGTGTAGACGATTCCTTGATATCCTGTTCATTCGCAACAAAATATGGTCTCTGTTGGTAAAAAACATGATTTTTCGATTTGCACCTAATGAATAGGTTTTGGACGCCTTCGATTGCTGAACCTGCAAGCAAGAACTAGGAACATGTGTGGTGCCAACCAACACCCCTTCGATGCTTAAGTTAGTCGATTTATGGTAGAGAGAAGTAGAATGTACTCAAGTAGTCTGATAACAGTAGTAGCTGCCTAGTGATATTGGGGTGTTTATATAGGCATTAAAGGTACAATCCCATTACGATTAGGTCCCTTGGACTTAGGGGTGCGGATAAGGTTGGCACTTAATGGGTCCAATAGCCTTGGCCATCATAATCGCTTAAGTAGTAGAGACGTTGGGTGGTGTGAAGGAGTCCTTGCACGCTTGGAATCCCTTTAGGGTTGTAGGTTGGTTACCCACTGCGACTCCTTGTGCTCGGCCATGTGTGGTCCGAGCAGGTACAGGCCCGAGCATAGCGGAATTCAGTTTTATCGTCGGTCTTGACCTATCGGCACCCAACAAGATTGTCTAATGAGTTGAATTTTCTACACAGTAAGTAAGTAGATGAATCCCGGTTTATGCATACTATCTCCTATGTTAGCTTGGAAACTTCACTTTAACAAGAAGTAAAAGAAGTGTGCGGAATTTCAAAAGTTGTGGCAAATTAAAGATATAAACTATAACCTAGTGTTTCATAAAGTGGAAAAAAGAAACAACAAATATAGGATTTTGGAACTTGTGGAAAAATAAAGCCATGGAAAAACTAAAGCTTCATAAATTGAAAGCTTTGACCTACGACATCATGTCTTTTATTATGTGCTAGACAAAATACTGTAGAGTTATGGGTTACTGCACATTTGTCCCTGTATGCCCTTGTGCTCGAGCTCATAGAAGCTAATCTTAGGTGCTCAAACTTATGTTGTCTTAAAGCAAGCTTTAAAACCAAGCTTGAATGTGGTTTATGTAGGTACAGTGTCCACGAGCTGACACGATATTGGAAACCAATAGCAACAACGTCATGCTATTTTAGTTTTGAAATGAAAGCTAATAGAAGGCATGAAATGAAAAAGATATGCAATGACATGGTTGTTATGTATGTGGTGCTAGCAAAGTTGTACCGACATTTCTATGATCTCCCTGTACGGGCGTGCCTATGATCTCACTGCGGTTTCACCCAACCAGACTCCTTAACCTGTCGTACGGTTAGTCTGTTCTGGGCTCTCTTCCTTTAGACTTTTTTATTTTTTCGATTTTATGTTATAATTAGGTCACATATGCCACCTAAGATGCATGAGCTAATGGAAGTATACTTAAATAATGTATGTTTTAATTTTTACCATATTTTATGGAAGATAATTATATGTGGATGATATTGAGGTCTAAGCAATGGCATATAGGTTTCAAAATTTAACTTAGCGTTATCTTATACACTCATTCACGACCTTTGAATAGAAATATGAAACTATGATTAAATGAACACACTAAAATATAAATTTAACGTGTCCTTTCACAATGGATTTCAACATGGATTATGTGTGGGATGGTGTTCACTCTTGGGTCGGATCTCCCCTTCTCTGGATCTCTCATGGTTTGGATGGGTTATAAAAGAGAAGCAACCAGTTGGAGCCCCACTGGCTGAAGGTGGCCGGATGGCACTCCGATGGCTAAGTTAATGCCTGCCTGAGAGAAGGAAAACACAGAGCTTAGACAAGGAGAAGAAGGCATACCGCATACCTGTAAGAGTTTATCACTGTGCTATTTGTGGGAGTGCCTTGCCTTTGAGGCCAAGGTGGAGCATGTGTCATCCCCGTGCTGAGGTGATGTCACAGACAACCACTTCCTTGCCTAAATGCCACCCAGATGGTGGGACGAGTGAGGGCTTGTTGACATACTGCTGTGCCACGTGACCACACCAGACTAGTGCCACATGGCCTGATCCGACAATTGCTGATTATTTATGTTGTTGTATGACAAGGGACCACGCCACGTGGCCGGAATGTACGACTGTCATATAATGTGCCATTGTACGTTGCACGACATTGCCACGTGGCAAGACCAGATTGGTGCCAGTCACCCGACAATCGCTGAGTACAGTGCTGCGTACGGCAAGGGACCACGACACATGGCCGAATTGTTCGGTTGGCATATACCGTACCACAATATGTTGCACAACCGAGCAACGTGGCAAGACCATACAGGTGTCGGACTGAATCGCTCCATACCGGCATGCCTCTGATCTCACTGCGGTTTTGACCAGACGCCTTAACTTGTCGTACGGTCACGAGTGGAGCGGCCCAAGGGGCCCTCTGTGTCCTTGGCTGTCAGGTTAGTCCGTTCTGGGCCCATTCAGGCGGTCCTGATTGAGGACCTGCCCTCCGGCCCACTACATTATGCATTTTCTAAAATTGTTGTGTCAGCATCTTCATGTCTGTGTTTGTGTCCATTCCAGTTATATTATCAATAATTCTAAAACTACGCCCAAACACACACTCACACACACTAGAGGTGTCTAGTGTGTGCGGGACCCACCTCTCATGTGAGTGTGGGTGTGTAAGTGGGTGACAATTTTGGTAAGACTAGACTTAATAATGCACTTACACCTTTAACGGTAAGTTGGAGATTTAATTTGCCAACTAACTAAACCAAATGTCAATAAATGTACATTTACGTTGGTGAGATTCTCATAATTTGAAAGACGATGCGTAATGGGGAAGGAAACATCAATGCGGGGGTGTATGGAAAGAAATAGATTACGGTCTTGCTATAAATTAAGGTCGTTCTCTCCTAAATCTCTCCAAGGAAACTCAACTAGTCTTCTTGATATTTTTCCATGGCGAGGAAAAGGACTGCAGGTCGTCGAAAGATTGAAATCCAGTTGATCGAGTCGAAACAGGCTCGTCAAGTTGCCTTCTCGAAGCGCCGATTTGGCCTCTTAAAGAAGGCAAGTGAGATTTGCACCTTGACGGGTTGTAACATTGCGATTGTGGTTTTCTCACCAAGTGGGAAACCATTCTTGTTTGGAAATGGTTGTGTTAACACAATAATCCAAAGGTTCCTTTGCCAAAGCCCAATGGAAGTTAATGGAGATCAGGATCCTCATGGATCTATTTCTTCAAAACTCCACCAACAGTATACTGAATTGTGCAAGCTCGTGGATGCGGAGAAAATCCGCGCCAAGGAGCTTGACTTACTGGGCACGAAGTGCCAGAAGCCTTCCTGGTTTGATGTCCCTGTTTATGAGCTCAGCTTGGATCAGCTCATGGAATCCAAGAGGCGTATGGAAGAACTGAGGGAAAAAATTGCCGAGAGAGTTAATGAGCTTTCCCTTATGGGATCTGCTCTGACATTAGCTCCACCAAATTATGCTAGAGAAATTGATCTCAATGTCGCTCTAACAGAGGAGATCTAAGCTTCCTTTGTCCTCCATACCCGCATGCCAACATATATGGTCATTTCTGAATAAAGCAGTTGGGGAGGGTTTGACCTAGCTGTTTATTTCTATTAGTTGTCTTTGTTTATGTACCATATGATTAGTTGGTCTCTTGGTTCGCCTATCTGACCAGCTATCATTTCTTTCTTGTTGGGCTGTTGATTATAGATATCTCCAGGTCCCCCTAGGTGTTTATCTTTAAGTCTTCAGTTTGCAATTCAATAAAAAAATGCTTTCCTTTTCAATTGCTACTTTATTAGACGATGAATTACTCAGTGATTTCATTGTGCCCTTTATCATGCGCGTTGACTGATGTTGTTGAATAGAGTTTGTTGTTAAATAGTTGTTTCCATTAGGAAAAATGTTTCCCTTTGTTTGTGTTATTGTTCTACTAGGAAAGCACTTCTATGCATGTCAAACTATTTAAAATTCTAATGGTTATGGGAGTCTGGATACTTGATACTCCACCATGTGACCTTGACTCATCAACACTGCTTTTACCTAGCACTTCAGAGTATATTGAAGTCACAATAAAGAACTTTACCAATGTAGTACATGCAGTGAAAAAAGAGAAGATGTTATCATTTTATCTTCATCATGCACACAACTATACTGATGGCAAACCAGTTTCACCTAATTGCTTTCAGTTTGAAATTTTATGACTCCTTTTTGCTTTTACATTCATGGCATGCAGTAACGGACACTATGCTTGTACTTACTTGCCAATCAAAGACATTCAATGGCATTGAAATGGTCTTTCTATACAAGAATCGATTTTGTCATTTTAGGATAGTTACTGTATGCATTCTTTTGGGATGCTTATGAGTTGAGTGTGCAATTGTATTAGAGGCTTATTTGTCTCTTGTAAATGTAGTTCCCCGCCCCCCCCCCCCCGGGTTCCTGTGCAAAAGCAGAAGAACAAAAAAAACACGAAAAACTTTGACATAATTTTGATTCTTTTTTTAATTGGGATGTTAGAAAAGTTTTAGGTATGTGTTGTATCATTCAAAGAAACCTCATCTAGGCTTAAGTTTTTTTGGTAAGTTAATTCATGAATGGTTGGGATGCTTTTGAAAAGAATATTCATATGGTGGTTGGCGATGGGAGTAGGGTGAAATTTTGGGAGCATTTGTGGTGTGAGGATGTCAGATTGCGAGAGGCTTTTCCGAGTATATATCTTTTGGCTTGTGATAGAGATCCATGCGTCTTTGATTATCTCCATTTTCAGCATGGGGCCCAGTTTGGGATATTCGTTTGCATAGGGATGTGTGCGATTGGGAGGAGAATGCTTTGATTACTTTGCTTTCAAGAGTGTATGATATTTGTAGAATAGGTGAAGGGGAAGACGAGATGCGTTGGAGCTTGTCTAAATTCGGATCTTTCCAGGTGAAATCTTACTATCAAGCTCTTTGTAGGAGGGTTACTTCTTCCTTTCCGTGGCAAGCAATTTGGAAGACGGTGGCACCGTTAAAGGTGAGTTTTTTTGGTACAGTGTGTGGCTAAAGGCAAGATCCTTTGGATAATTTGATCCGAAGGCAGCAAATCATTGTGAATTGGTGTTGTATGTGTAAAAGGGATGCGGAGACGGTTGATCACCTTCTTATTCATTGCCCGGTGGCGTGGGAGTTATGGACTTTGGTGCTTTCTTGGTTGGTGCTTTCTTGGTTTGGTATGCAGTGGACCATGCCTAGGAATGTGATGGAACTATTAATAGCTTGGAGAGGTGCTAGAGTGGGAAAGAGAAGGAAGCGAGTTTGGACAATGATTCCTCTTTGAGTGATGTGGTTTATTTGGCGAGAAAGGAATTTTAGGTGTTTTGAGGGGGTAGAAAAGCCCATGTTTAGATTAAAAAGTTTTTTGGTGAATAGTTTGTATAGTTGGGACAAGAGAGATTGTAATCCATCTCTTGACCAATTTTTAGACTGGTTTGAGCTTTTTCACTCTTTGGGGAGTGTATAGGGCCTTTTTGTCTTGTGGCCTCTTTTTGTATTTGGGTGGCAATCCCTTTATATATATAATTATTTACTTATCAAAAAGAAAAACATCTCCCTATATGTCTTGTCCCAGTTTGGTAGAGCCCATATAGGTTCTAAGGGGCATACCCCAGACACCAAACCGCAACAATTTAAAAAACAAGCAAGACAAAACCAAGCCTAAATTGGGCCAACCAAAAATTTACCCAGCTATAACTGCCACCGAAACCATATAGTCATATACTCACAGAGAACAGAGTCTCAAAGGGCAGAAAACTGTTTCTGTAATTTGCCAATCTTCACACAATAGCTTGTTGGTTCAAGAATGTAAGGACCAAATTTCGAAGTCTCATTGTATTGGCAATTCCGTATGACAAAACACATATTTTATATCGAGTTGTAATTTTATAATTTTTATAGGCTAGAGTCTCTATAGAATTAGAGTGGAAGGAGTCATTACTTTTTGTAATCGAGAGAGCGTTTTCGGATTAAAGAGGAGGTCGACTACAGCGAGACGGATTTTTGGCGAAGATGGATCGATGGAGGGATCAATCTGATTATTAATCGACACGTTCTGTCTTTTTACTTGAAAAGCTACGTAAAAAAAAGAAGTCTATATACGGACTTATCCTTCCTTCCTAGGTTGGGAATATAACCTTATAAAAGGAAAAGTGACGGCAAAAGAAAGGTTAGCCACATTATAGCTACTCGTGTTAAGAAAGCAAAAAGTGGCAGAAGAAGGAAAAAAATTGAGGTGACTGTTTTTTGAGAGTTATTGCTAAGGGGGATTTCCGTGAAGTCTATAGGAGGGCTTGTGGACTCAAGGCCATTGGCGATCAAGATCACTTGGTGTGGTGTACGTGTGACTCGACAGGTGATACTTAGAACGTTGTGAGGATTTACTTCGTTTGGATAGGTATATCTGTAACTGCACAATGATTATACTGACTTGATTCCTTCCCGTGGTTTTGACCCATTCTGGAGTTTTTCATGTATATCTCTGTGTTGTGCGATTGATTGCTTGCGTAGTTTTTGCTGATATTATTAATTAGTGTTTCGCGTTCATACTGTTAGGGTTTTTTACGGATTATTAGGGATCCCTGATTTTTCAAAGAAGAGATGCAGGACCTCAAATTCCCTTCAACAGTATAGGGATGGCCATCTAGGCCGATCCGTCCGTATCCGATCTGTTATCCGTTCCGAACGGATCGGATTTTTCGGATATCGGGGCGGATTCGGATTTATTTTTCAAAAAAAATTCGGAGATCGGATCGGATTCGGAGGTAAGTCTGCCTCCGATCCGA
>JAOTQK010000002.1:8144887-8155610 GCA_025642025.1 Rhododendron ferrugineum
TTTTTTTCTTTCCAAATTCGGATTCGGATATCCGATCGGATCTCCGTTCCCCGTTCGGAGAGGGGATGGAGGACAAAAATATAATCCGTTCGGAGTTCGGGGCGGATTCGGAGGGCGGGTGGAGGGTGAGGATTCGGATTCGGATATTGCAATATCCGCCTCCGATCCGCCCCGTTGCCATCCCTACAACAGTAGCAGTTACAACCCTTAGGTCCACAGCCTTGTGCTTTAAGATTCTACACATCCTCTCTAGCCAAATATAATACACAGTAACATTGAAGACAATCTATATGAACACCATATTTTGCAAAGCTTTTACCTCCTTTTTGTACTTTAATCCATTCCACTTCTTCATGCAGTGATAATGCATTCCACTTTTTCATCCAGCGATAATGCACAGGTCTGTTCTCCCCTTTCCTTCCCAGCATGTGCTTCCATATCTGGGGCTGCAAATGACTTCAAAGATAGTTGGCTGTGGGATTCACTCACCAACCCACAAAACACAATCATTAACTGGAATAATCTTCTAGTGCTGTAGACACTCTTCCTAAAATAGCTAGTCACTGAATGAAGGCCACCTGGGCATATTGTGAGGATAATACCAAACCACTTTTGCCCATGGAACAGCAGGATGAATATGTGTTAGGGCATTCAAGGCTGATTTTGCTGTATCATTACCCTTAACAGTAACTGACCAAATGTCACTATGTTGCTGAGTAGGATTAGGGAGGAAATCAGGGGGAGCTTGTTCAATAATTGCTGAAGTAATAGCATTCCTTGCCTCAGGCTACCTCCAAACTCCTTGAGGATAGTTGATCCACTTTAGCTTGCAAGGAACTCCCTAAGTGGGTGGACAATTGTTTCACCAAATCTTTGGTAGAGTGGCCAAGAGGGTGCCAATTCTCCATCCACATAAAATTAGATGCCCCATCACCAAATTTATACTGTATCCAAGATTGAGCCACCTGTTCAAAATCTTCCTAACTCTCCAGGAAGCATCAGTATACTCTTAGGTGCCACAAATAATGGTCCTTTATGACACATGTCTGGATCATCCATCAACAGGGAAATTACGTTGCATATGGCCTTGTTGCTTGAGTTTTAAGACTACTAGTTATTATACTTATGGAAGTAGCTCGGTGGGGTATTGTCCAATCAATATCTGGTCTATGCATTACTAGATTTACATTTAACCTTCTTCATTAATACCATGTTAGTTATACAACGATATATTTGACTAACAACGGTATATGTTTGCTTGGAGACAATCACGCGTGTTAATGTGATTAATCGAACTATCTGATGACTTTGAGATATTTCCTTTACCATTCAGGAACTTATCCTAAGAGTTGTTCTCATAAAGAGTCTCTAGTTAATATAGCAGTTCTCATGAAGAGTCGATTCTGATAACTTAAGACTTGAACTAATTGATTATCACAATGCTAGTACTTGCTTGGCTTATTTCTGATATTCTTAATCTCCTGCTGATACTGGTAATGAGCTTGGCAATTGCGGTGAAGCTTGGTTACAACTTACGAGCCAAAAGGATAATATGGTACCTTTTCTCATTGTAAATTCATTTTTTTGTGTGTCTGAAGACTTGGTTAATTAAAAAGTTTGAATTTTAGATAGACCTACTACCTCTTAACATTATTAATACAAAATGTGTTTGTCCTTGCTCACGAATTGTTCTTGAATCCTATTATGGGAATGATTCGTTGAGCTATCTGGAGAATCTCTATACACAATGTCACCTTATGATGAGCATTGTTCATCAGATGATTTAGGTACTCCTAGTTAACACTTGCTTTAACTGTAACTCAACTAATCAAGCTGCTTAGAATACTTTGAATGGTCAAGATTCATCTGACAACACTGATAAATTTCTCTGGTACTCTTTGAAAAATTGGACTTTTATCTCCTTTATTTGATTTTTATGGTCAGCTAGAGAGAATATGTCAACAACTTCTTTAAAAGATCCAGAAGATCATGAATAGATTATAGAGTGTGAAGTGATGGGAATATTGGAGTACCATATTTAGTACACAATACATAAGCTCCTAGAAACGATGAAATTAGCTCATAATCCTCCTCTAAATTTCTCTCCAAGGAAACCCAACTTTCCTTTCCTCCTAAACAATTTCAGGATGGTGAGGAACTTGTCCTGGGGAAAAAACTCCGAAGACTAAACCGACCTCTTTGACCAGTCAAACAAGTTTGTTCCTTGATTCGTTATGAGGTTGTAGTTATCATTTTGTACTTCTGTACAACCAAAAAAAGAGAGGCTGCTTTTGGAAAGAAGAAATAAATTTTGAAAAGAATCCAATCTATATGTGGTTAGATTATGTCTGCAAGAACGTATTTAGCAAATCTTTTTTTTTTTTGATCGGCATATTTAGCAAATCTTGTAAATATGCTATTCTAGTTTACGTTTGTTTCCAATTGTACTTTTTCTATCTGTGATAATTATTAGTTAGAATGTGGTCGCGTAGTACAACTGCTATAATTGGATTGACATAAATAATGAAAGACAAGTTAGCTTGTTGGGACAAGGTTTCCTTGGGTTGAGGTGTTGAATAGCTAGTTGAAGTTAGTAATAGCCCTTTGAGGATTAGCATGTGGCATGAAGCTTTGGCTTATGAAACACTTAACCTATATCAACGCAAGGTTGGCCAAACGATAAGTGTTGCGAGTTTTGCCACTTTGTGAGAAGACAATAGTGCTTGTTTGCCTTGTGAAAAGGTTGTCCAACAGGAAGGTTTCCCTGTTTGGATCAACAACGTAATGGTGAATAGCTCACAGTTTCACTTGGGATGCCTCCCTGCTGCGTGTGTGCGTGTGTGTTACTTTGTTACCATTTTGGTTGAGTCATCTTTTCTCCAACTATTTGTTCCAGGCCCTCCACAAGATGAACTTTTATTAGGAGTGCTTCACGAGTAAAGATTTATCTTCCCCACTTTCATTTTTTTCTTTCTGGTGATTTTCACCTCCTAAATTTTTTTAATATTTCAACTTTCGGCTGATCACAAGTAAGCACTTACAAAAATCTTGTAATGCAACCAATGGAAAATGGGATCTGATCTTCTCCAATCTCATTAAGCCTTAGCTGTTACGTTGTTTCTCCCATTTGTTTATGATATGTTTGTTGACTGTTCAATGTAGATTGAGCTAATCCATCGCTAGATGATATGAATCATATGATGGGCTGCTCTTGATATGTTGTTACAAACTTGCAGATATAAGATTTCATGCAATGATTAAGTCAATCTTTGAAAGCTGCGGTGCTGTGGACGCACACAAATATAAAGCTCGTGAAATAGTTAAGTAGATTTGTGGAAAGTTGTAGAGGACACATACAAGGATAATGCTCATAGCTTACGGATTCTCTGTGTCTCGATTCTCATCGTGGCTCTACGGATCATTTGATGGGATAACAAGTGTCAATGGGATTTTGATGTTGAGCGGGTCGCGTCCACGTTCCTTGAGCGACTGGACCGAGCACAGCCCAAACTAAACTGGAGGCGGGGTGATAGTGGCACAATGACCCATGGGCCGTAGGGTTGAAGCGAAACGGCCCACTGATCGATACTCTTTTAGTCTTTTCCCTTCGGAAGATGGCAACGATGCTTTTCGGCCGTTCGTTGCTGTTCAGGCCTCCGAAGGCCCAAATTTGCCGTTTAAGGAAAGATTTGACTTACTAATAACTTAGGCAAGGAAAATCCGAATTAAGCCGTTTTGGGAGAAGTCTTAGAATTTTCACTATTTTCGAGTTTTGCAATTATTCTGAATTTTTCCGTTTTTGGTCATTTTTGTTAGTAATTGATTCGGCTGCCGTTTTTGGGCGAATCAATTAGGGTTAGGTTTTGTTTTTACCTATTTAATAAGTTGTAAGCCTTCGGGGCAAGACAATTATTGATTACTTATTGAATGAAAAGAGTCTAGAGAGCGTTTCTCTATACCTATATCGTTTGTGATTTTCTTGTTACACGTTCGTTTCTGTAGTTCATACGTCTCCCTGCATCAAGATTAGAGCTTGTCTGGGGTCAAATTAGTGGGTTAATTTTGTTGGAGTTTCCATTTTGTTAGTGTCCATTTATGTTTTGCCTTTATCGGTTGCATGAGTTAACCTTTTGTGTTTACATCTTGTACTTGGAGAAGGTTACAGTTTAAATTCTATGTTTGGGTCTTGGTGGAGGAAATAGTTAAATTTTGATAGGAAATGAAATACAAAGCTTGGTTATTTTCATCGCTTTTCCTTGATATTTTTTTTCCCTCGGTTAATCCGTTCTTGAATCTTTTAAACTGTTTGCACTTAAGAAGAGAAAATTTTATTCCTACTGGCAACAAGCTCTCGCAGGTTTTGGGCCTTAGCAATCAAACGATGACTTTTGAGTCACCTATGTAAAGCAAGAAGAGACGCCTAATGCTGAGAAGCCGAATTAGCAATCAAATATTTTGTGTCAAATTATTCATTATTGTATAGGGGCTATGTTATCTTTTGAAAGAGCAGAAATGATTTTGTGTCAAAAGATAATCCAGTGGATCCTGTTGTTGTAGTGATAAAGAAGACTGAATTGGCTTCGGAGGAGTTCCTGCGGGTTCACCATGGGCCACAAGGAGGGCCAGTCCACCAGGATTTGTCAAGGATAACTGTGATTCAGGGATCCAAAGAGTACTGGTGCGGCCTCCTTAGCTGCCATACTTCGTGATAACATGAGTAAGGTGATCGATGGAGTGATCAACAATGTGATTCAAAATGATGCTCCTACCATCTCAAAATTACAGTTCATTACGAAAAGACGTAATTTCGGAAGAAAAATAAAGTCCTTGTGCGTATTTGTTGAAGTTTTTTAAATTGGTGCGAAGAAATTCTGAAAATTATGCACTGAACTATTGAAGTACTTTATTTTTTTATTAAAAAAAATAAAATAGCCATAATTGATCCAGCTTTGTGTGTACGTAGGAGCGGGTTCACCCAAGGGAATGGAGCCCTCAAAGGAATGGAGCAGTATTCCGTCCAATTTCCTATCCTCCATTATGGTCCAGGTTCCTATCCTCCATTTTGATCCTGGGTCATCGTGTGCCTGTTTTGAACTCACAAATAGTGATCCAAACTGCTCATGTTGATCTGACATCTATATATCAAGAAGTCAATTTTGTGATGGAAAAAAATGGACAATTTAACTTTTACTTTTTTTTGTTCGGCAAAAAAATTTATTTATAGAAACTCGATAAAGGGTACATCAAGAAAGAAAAGAGAGGGACAAAACACCAGCTTCGTGATGTTTAACTTTTACTTATTACTAGTAAAATGAGTGAATTTTTTGGTGCATTCCATCAACCAGATATGTTGCCCTCCAATACTGCAAACTCCAATAAGCATACACGTACGTTGATTCCTTTTAGCTTTCCACTCTCGGGGGCGAATCCTCGCTCTTTCTTAGGACTGACTTGGTGTCCTGTCACTCATCATATCGGTTTCTTCCATTCTGACTGTCTTTCAAATCGTAAGATATAAGTTAAAGCTGCCACTTGTTTCCTGCGCTTCAACGTGTTGGGGATTCTTCTGGCGAAAATGGGAGCCGACTTGCTCCTTAGCGACTCGTCATGTTGTCGCGTCTATAAATAGAATGGAGTTAACATCAATCCGTTCCACGTTAGATTCACCTTCAATTCACTCTATCTTCCCTTGCCATTTCTTCGTACTTTGTCTCTTCCTCTTAAGGTCCACGTTTTGATGCTGGGGAGGAGGCCCTCCCTAACATGAGGCTTCCATGGATAAACGAAAGCTGGGTCTATCAAACGAGGTCATGAGGAGAACTGGGCCTTTCAAACAAGGTCATGAGAAGGAGGTGCAAGTACGTCTCCCTTCATTTCCTTGTGAAGCTCAGCTATCTCTTCTCCGGTTGGCTGGGGTGAGGAGTGGTGATGCTGTTCCCAACCAGCCTTTAAGTTGGGAGAGGAGAGACTCTGGCCTGTTTGCATCATGGGCTAGTCGTCCTTTTCCCCTCTCTCGGCTTGATCCTTCCAATGTATCCGCCGGTGTTCCCTGCGGTGTAGCATGTCCTTAAGACGGGGCTTAGTCGTGTCGGGATGGTTTCATCTGCTCGGGGCAAGGGAATTTAAGCAGCTGACCTCGGCTTCAGTTCTTCGAGCGGCGCACTTCCGAGATTATTCTGAACCGGATTTTTGTATCATTTTTCATTTGAGTTATTTCAATAATGCAATAATGTAGCAATGAAATGTATTCATTAAAGATGTAACTCTTTCCTTTTAAAGAAATGTCTTCTATTAACTTATCCCGTGCCATGCATTCTTTACTTCATATCAAGTTATCTATTGACTTTTCAACGCTTTAAAGGTTCATGCCGAATCAACAGTCCTAAAGTCAGAGACAATGGATTTTGATTTTGGGCCCCTACATTTATGTTGACCTCGATTGTGGTGGTAAAATAAGTGAAATTTTGCATAATGTGATCCGAAAAGGACATGTAAGTTTGTAACTATGTTCCTGTGCAATTTAACACCAATATGATTACACAAAAGTATCTTTCATATCAAGTCACCTCTACTGAAAAAAGTATCTTGTAACCAGGGGCGGCCAAGGTATATGGGGGGTGGGGGTGTCACGGGCTACCCTCGATTCCGAGAAAAAAATAAATAAATTTTACACTAATTAAAGTTAGTCGAGTAGGTACTTATCGATAACTCAATAACTTGATTTTTCACTAACCTGATGAAAAATAGGGGGAAAAAATTAAACGGTTTGGATCGTAAAACCGATAAATCAATGACTTTCATTTAAACACCACAAAATAGTTGAATCAAGCCTTAAATCATTCTAACAAAAAATAAAGCTCAAGATAAAGTCTAATTTTACATTTAATTTTTCTCTTTGTATTGCTACCAACAACAACATGTAACCTATACTAGTGAAACCCCAATGGGGGTTAGCCAAGGACTTAGAATTAAGTTTGCTCATTCCTAAGATCTCAAGTTCGATTATTCTTACCAGCAATTCTTGGAGGCACTTCACCCCCACAATGGCTGTGGAAGGGGCTGTAGGAATAAGTTGAGGTGCGCCCAAGTTGGCCTAAGACACTCTGCATTACCAAAAAAAAAACATATACTAAGGAACACTTAAGAACAGTGTCACCCCTTAGTTAAATCCTTGCTTTGCCACGGCTTGTAACTCTGTTTTTGTTGTTTTTTTTTTTTGCAGTTTCAGCAACGAACCAGGATTTAACTAAGGGCAGGCATGGATTAGGCGGCAAGCTTCCCATTGGCATTTGAAGCTTCATGAATTGGACTTGGAGGGCAAATAGTTGTAAAAGTTGACAGCCACCTGGCCGCTGTATTTTCGAGACACGAACGCAGCATAAAGAGCATATATATAGAGGCACAACTGTATTCGGTAAGGCTTTGGAATTGTGTGGAAGACTGGATTGGTTTGGACTTCCAACCACCGAAGGTAAGTTGTTGAAGTAGTGGGCGTGTCAAAGAGCAAAATGGCGACCGCGGTTGCGAGACATGCACTCCGGAGAGCAACCGGTGGTGGTGGTTCACGGACACTTGGTTCCAAGAGAAACTTTGCTTCCTCTGCCCATCACGACGATGCTTGTATAAAAACTCTCTCTCTCTCTCTGTGTTTCCCCTCGGTTAATGCGTGATGTTTCCTTTTTAAAATCTCTTCCCCCTCGGTTAGCCCCAGAAGCCGTCGTTGTGCTGCCTAATCTCTGCGCATATTTCTTGACGTTAGGAGCAGATTCTCCTATCAGGTGGGGAATCTATTTCGAAATTTCGCTCTTGTGCTCTTAGGCATGGGCTTGTAACTTTTTAAGAAAATTTGTCATAGTCTACCTGTTGAGATGAATAAATAATTCAAAAAGTAAGTGATGAAAAACTAACAAAAGTTCGTGTTATAAGAAAATTCTATAAAATTTATCCACTACTAAAGTTAATTCAAACGCATCCCCTAAGTATGAATTTTGAGTAAAAGCTTCATTAATAACATAGTGACTACCCAGGTTTTCTTGTATCGCTTACTCACTGATTTCCTATTTTAATACTAATAATGCTTCAAACCTTGTCATGAATTCATCGTGGGTGTCTAGATGTATGTGTGTGTACACACACACACACACACACACACATATATATATATATATATAGTTCTTTTCAGGTCCGGACCTCCCATTTTCCGATCGAATTTCGATGAACGGAGCCGCTCAATGTGATCAGAACGTGATTTTAAGAATACCCGTGAGAAATCAGAAAAAAAAATGACCGGGAAGGGCTTGATCCGAACAGTTTTTTTATTGAACGGTTCAGTAAAAAACTGCTCAAATCAAGCCCTTTCCAATCATTTTTTTTTGCTGATTTCTCACAAGTACCCTTAAAATCACGTTCTGAACACATTGAGCGGCTCGGATCATCGTAAATCGATTGGGAAATGAGGCTAAGACACAAATCCGGACCATAAGAAAATCCGGGCGACTGGACCTGAAAAGGACTGTATATATATATGATAGATGTGCTATGAAATCTCAGGATGACCGGCAAAGTTTTTTACATGGTATGGGGCGAAAGTATATACTTATGAATAATGGGGGTGGCGGGTATTAGAAGATTTTTTAAAAATAAATTTTTATGTGTTTAAAATATTTAGAAAATTATTTGTATCCAATTTATTTTTCCTATACTTGTGGGTGATGGTCGTGTCTGGCCACCCCTAGGTCCATCCTCCGTTGGGATGAGATGAGGAAGGGATAAAAATTAAGTGAAGCACTAAAAACTAAAATAGTTGAGAGAGGTTGAAAAAAAAAAAGAAACAATCTTTTACAAAAATTTTTGTATAAAACTAGCGAGACATCTTGTTTGTTCCCGTTGTGATGATGTATATTTTGACTGCTAATTTGCAACAATTGAATAATTTTAGCACAGATTACTTACAAGAAAAATGTTACTAACATTCAACTCAGTCACGACGAAAGAACAATTACTAAAAATGTTATTTGGACTCGGAATACCTGCAAGTAGAACTTACGTAGATATGCAGTGCAAAGGATGTGAACCATGTCCTCCTTACAAATGTAAAGAAACATCAATCGTATATGCTGTAGTATACTAGTATCTAATGACGTCCACTTTCATAAAATTAACGTAAAGAAACCAAACCTATATGCTTACGAAGTTGGCTTCAAACGTAAATTAACCACAATAAGTGACAACATAATATCCACAATACCTGAGGTCCTGAACTAAGTGAAATGACGACTAACTGTACAGGTAGTGCCGTGGAGTTCATTGAATCAGAAATCACAATGCTACAGCTTTTTCATGGACCACTGTAGTTGAAATCCAATATTCCCTCATCTTAACCGGATTAGGCATGGGAAGCAACGCCTTAAATATCTTCAACCTGCATGCACATTGTCATTTTTGTAAAGCTCTAAAAACAATATTATACCATTCAGTTTGACAAGGATTTCGTCGTTCACGTATGCCTATGTCAACGCATATGGCACGTTGCAAATATCCATGTTGCAATACACAAGATTGTTGGGCTGTAAGCCAGTTTGTTGTTCAAACGCTTGGCAGAAGAAATTTTCCGAACCCATTCAGACGGTGGTCAAGTCCGTTTGAATGGGTGCAGAGAGCATAACCCTTTTAAACGATTGAGAATCCATTTTTTAGGGTCAGAGCATTATATTTTGAGTCAGAGGCTGCTTTTTTTTTTTTTTTTCTTCTTTTTTCCTCTTTGTTTTTCTGAGGGAGGAAGTTGTTCTTGTACCCATCGATTCAATAATGAACTGGTCTAGCTCCCAAGGAGTAGGCATGTTGTTGAACCTCGTATATCTGTGCATTATCTCTTTCTTTCAACCTTTCAGTTTGTTCTAGTTCGATTTCAGTGATATATAGTTTCCAAGATCCGTATGGTTGGTTTGAGCGCGTTGTTTCATCCTAACAAGAATCTCATATGAAATTTTGACTTTCGTTGGTTGTGATGTGTCCATCAATGTTCAAGTGATCTTACGGTATCTCTATGTCCAGCTACAATTCTCTTGAATATTACAAAGATATTACTTTTGACACATTTGGCAAATTTATATATAGAGATTGATAAATTCCAGTGGCTATTGAATTTTCTAATTTTCCTTCTCCGTTCGAGAAATGGAGGAAAGCAGGACTGTTCAATATGATTGATGGTTTATTATGGTCAGATGAAGCAGAAAAATGGGAGAAGATCACCTATGCTGGCATTTTCACATGCACAGTCTTGGCCATCTACAACCTTTCAAAGCCCCATCGCCATTATGAAGAGCCTTCTGTATGCTTTCTTTTGGCCCATCCAACTTTCTGTAATTTGTACTGTCCTCTTCGTATCTACGTGTTTTCTCCAAACGCCGTCATGTCTAATCAGACATTGGGGATTTTGTTTAGTTTCCTTCTTTTACTGCCAATGTTAGTGGTATTGTGCCATTGTCTTAGTTCATGAATTCATATTCCTAACTATTCACATACCTAAATGCAGCCATACCCCTATCTTCGCAGTCGCCAAAAGGACATCCCTCCGGCTCCGAGGTATGTTCTTTTTACCTAATTGAAGATTTGAATCTAGTGGTCATTGGATTCTATTCTTAATCTTGGATCGCTTTATTGTATCCTTTTTTTTTTTATCAGACTTTATTGTATCCTTGTCTTATGATGTTTTGTTGTTTTA